>JASSUY010024360.1:0-40822 GCA_032466535.1 Forpus xanthops | reverse complement strand
TAAAACCTTCAAGACTTGATGGGAGTCACTATATGAATGTGAGGAACATGACAGAGAAGGTAACCTTCGTAAATGCTCTGTGCAGTTCTGTACTGCCAATTAACAGCTTCCACATTATGTTTTATAGGATGGTTGGAAAAGAAAATCAAATTTTATACTCTTTTTTGCCCTTAATACTCTTTTTTTTTTTTTCCATGGGAAAAGTCCTGTACAATTCTGGACTTGCAATTGCATACAGTTACTATGCAACCAAATCCCTCTTCCATCAGAGATTTCAGATGTCTTTGACTTCCCTTCACAAGTCCTACAGCGTGTCCTCTGCATACCGATGGGAAGCACGACCTCTTCTACCAGTGCCTTTAAAGCATAAGAGATGGAGTCCCACATTCCTCTTCCAGACACCTGCCTTTCCTATCACAGTGCTGGGACCTGCTGTGACAGTGATGTCTTTGGTCTCTTTCGGTGCTGGGAGTGGGAATCCTGACCAGAGCATGCTGATGAAACAGGCTTTTGAGTTTCTCTACTTCTGCTGTACAGTTTCAGGCATTTTATAAAGTCTGCCAGAAAAAAAGCCAACAGAAACACCCTTTAAAATGAGCATTCTTGTGACTGCACAGTAAAGAGTATGCTCCTTGCTTGGTTAATAATTAAGAGTATTATTAGTGTATAGCTCCAAATATAATTAAAATTCATTTTGCTACATCTAGGAGTTACAAAATAATTAAACATTTTGACATGGCAAACGAACAAGGAACTTGATGTGAAGGAGAAGGGGAGTAGAAATGTTCCAAAAGAGGATCAGCCTAGGCTGTTGTGCTTGTGACCAGAGTGTGATCCCAAAGTGTGGATCTCATATCCTCAGTAGGAAGACTCCAAGTTCTTCCATGGTGCAGATCATGTCAGTGATCAAAAGTGCCCCTGGCTTTGCTGGAGAGTTCAGATTTTCTGTTAGTCTCTGTTTTCCAAGGGGAATGAGCTGGAGTAAGTAGGAAGATGATGTCCTTTATACAGGTGTGAATAGTGAGGGGAAAACGGACTTTCCTGAAAAAGCTTATTTCATTAGGGATATCTTTTTCCTTCACTGTGCATGTAGCCTGTTGACTGAATTTGAGCTTTTTACATACAAAATGAAGCACTTGGACTCTATAGCCGTTCAGTTGCCTTCGACATGGAGCAGTTTAGTGTGGCAGCAGAGGGAAAGGTGTCATTCAGAATGCTTCAGAAATCACTGTGCTCCCCATTTTTGGCAGAAAGGTGAAAAAGCTTATTCAAGAAGCAGCTCAAAACCACTTGGATTTTCAGGATTCCCTATATCTTTGATTCTCAGTAGCCCATTTTGCAGCTTTCAGTTAACATGGGTGAACTTTAGTTGCTGTTGGTTCACTGGCTGCTGAGTAGCTGTAGCTGATCATTGCTAATAAATGTGTTAAATTTTCTCAGTGCCTTAAAGGCCTGGTATGTGATCTCTCAACTGCTCATGCTGGATGTCCCCACTGACTGGTGGATGTTGGGTTGACCTTCTCATCTTCACGAGGCCACTCTTGTGGATGCAAATGCTATTGTCAAAATTACCTGTCAAAATTATCATTGAAATCAAGAATTCCTTCTTCCCAGCTCACTCTAAACCTTTCATTGAATTTGTTGCTAAACTGGAACGATGTATAGTTTGAAACGTTAACTCCTTTTATAGAGATTTCATAGATGATGCTCATTTATGCATTAATATTAATTGCTAATTATAGTTAATGCTCTTTTTTTAGGAACAAATGTTCACGAAGCCCAGCGTATTCTGAATGAAAGTGGACTCCCCATCATGTCTGCAAATGACCTTGAGGATGCAGCAAAGAAGGCTGTGGCTAGCGTGGACAAAAAATAACAACCTGAAGGTTATTTTCATGGGAAGTGTGTGTGTTGCACAAGATGTCATTCCTGTCACTATATCAGAGAGGATTAGTGGAGTTTTTCTATGCAGTCATTGATGTTGGTGGACTTAATTTGTGACACGTGGCAAACTGAGGCCATAGGCGTGCAAGTTTAGGATTCAGAAGTTTTGCATCTGCCACTTTGATAACTTTGTATGTCTTAATGTGATTTTGGTCATTTTGTTACTCAGAACTGTAGTAAGTAATGCTTTACTTCATGCAGCTCTTTTTGTGCTTTCCTTCCAGAATTGTCACTGATAAAGTCATGATTAAGATACAGTCATTATTAATTGGCATCTATCAACAGGATTGTTCTTTAATCAAATGCATGTAGTTCACCTATTTCACAATATTTTAATTGTTTTTTTTATATTGTAAAGAGGTAGCAAGCTAATAATGGGTTTCTATTTTTTATGGATTTTTAAAATAATGTAAAAAACCTGTGTTTTCATTATCTATTTTTATTCAAATGAATCATTTTATTTTCCTCTTTAGAAATTGCACGTTTTGCCTTAAGATGATTTTGTTTTGTAGATGCCAAAGTATACCTCACAACAGGAAAGGGGACTGAACCGTTGGTGGTGAAAGGACTTCCCTTTCTTACACTGTGCCTATAAGCCAGCAAAATGTGATTCATTTTATGTTCTAGCTTTTGGGAATGAGGTGAAATATTCCTGGGTGTAACAGTGCCATACAGAGAGCTCTAGGAGATACATCTGCCGGTAAGAAAATGGCTGCTGACTTTTTAAACTAACCTCTTTCATAAGGATGTCACTGCTGTGAGGTTTTAAAGTAAGATGAGAACCTCAATCAGTTTTCTATCAGGAGCATGGAATACTCTTCAATTGATTTTACTTCCAAAAAACAACATTTCTGATTTATTGTGAATAAAATACAAATTAACTTCTCCATTTTTAAAATACTTGATTTCTCAGGCCTCAGCAAAAAACATGTACAAGAAAGAAAAAGGTCAGTTTCAGTACTCAGATATTGACCAAGATTTATTTTGATGATATATTATTTTGTAACAGGCAAAATCCACGCTGTTAGTTACACAAATCATTCATTCAGGGAACAGGAGGCAATGCCAAATGGCTTGTGTAACTAAAGAACTCAGTACAGATCTCACTCAGCCCAGGAGTTACATGCTGAAAATCATCAATACGTTTGAACAGGAAACAGATGAGTGGATGTTATGATCTGGTCCTGTAAATGGCCAGAGAGGTGAAAATTTCTCTAATAAATTATTAATTGTGAGTTTTGAGTAGCTCTAATCGATCCCAAGTTCTACTGAGAAAAATGTAAATAAATTTTCCTTGACTTTTCCATTAAAACTGTTACATTCACAATAAACGATCTGCACTGATCTTTGGCTCCTGACACAAATGGTATGGATAGGTTGCTATCATCAATTACTGTAGATTTTTTCTTCTCCATTCTTTTCTCTACATATTGCTCAAGGAAAAAATGTATGACCATTAGAAGAGCAATAAATATGCCACTGGGTAGGTACTTACTGACTGAATGAAGGAGACAGGTATAGTTAGCAGTTCTTGTGAAGGTGCATAGAAGCACAGGCTGTGAAGGAAGCAGTATTTACCTCACCACAATAAGTGACAAAGGCACACTCTATTTTATATGTTTTAATACTGGAAATAGAAGCATTCTGTGGAAGAACTGTTCATGCACTGTTGTCTCAGACTGTATTCAGCTTCTGGGCTCAAACCCATTCATTGTATGTATACATGATTCTTACTCTGCAAAGGTTAATGCTGTGTACACCATTTCATGAAATAAATGCAAAAATAAACCCATTTAATGGCTTTGTCCTTTCTGTAAAACAGAGAATTGTTTCATTCGTTGCATTCTGTGTTCTGCTGTTCAGCATTTTGTTACAGGTGGGTGAAATCAAATGCATAGGAATTTAGTTTTAAGTGGATAAAATTGATATATATGGGGTTTTTTTTAATCTAAAAATGTAGATCATATATATACATCTTTTCTTATGTGTAGGTTAATGACAGTGCATACAAATTTTATTCCTCTTAATCCATATACAGAACAGTATGATGTTTAATTTTCAGCTGTCCGATGCAGAATTTCATAAGCTCTGGGTTTGTCCTTTGGAATGTTTTGCCTTAAGGCACTGTTGGCTCCCTGTAACCAGGGCTCTCTTCCTGTGTTCAGCTTGCTTGGTGTGGTGTTGCAGTCTGGTTTGGTTTTGTTTGCATGTGTTGTTTTGCTGTGTATGGAAATGTGTAAAGTTAGTTTTAGTTTTCTCCCTTGGAAAGGTATTTTAGTAGCGTTTCCTGTGATTTATAGCTATTATAAATTGCAAGTACATGCAGTGCATTGACGGGATGCTTTTGTCTTTGCTTAAGCATGCAGAGGCACAACCTGGCATGAGTATGTTTGCTGTCCTCAGCAGCTGCCTGAGTGCTGTGCCTGCTGCAGCAGGGTGGGATGCAGGCTCTGCTCCATCAGCCCTTCACAGCCTAAACCCAAGAGGCTCATACGTGAGAGTTTCCACTCGCATAGCAAGCAAGAAGTGGTGTAAGCAGGAGGTAAATTACAGTTAATCCCCTTTGTGAAAGTTTTTAAGTGGGATTTAGTTAGCCTTTAAATCTTGACATTTCAGCCTGTATTAATAAAACTCTATAGGATTGGGCACTTAGAAGGCAAAACAGGAGGAAACTGTTAATGCTGACATTGTGTTACATCTTTAACAAGATACCTTTAAATTCTCACAACGGAAGTGTAACAGCTGGCAGTTCTGGAGTAATGTCCTTAACGTGCATTTACCATCCTATTTGTCAGGCCTGTTCTTCCCTACATCCGGAAAAGCAGCTGGTATCATGCAAAATTGCTGTGATTGGAAGAGCATGTCATTGCAGATCCATCACCAGATGAGATCTCAAGCAGGATCATCCCTTCACAGCGAAGTCTGCTTCCCCAGTCCAGAGCAGTGCTGTGCTGCTCACCCTGCCCTCCAAGGTGAGCCTGGCATGGTGACCTTGGGGTTTTATAGACCTGGGCACCTACAATAACCTCTGGTTATTACGTGTGATGTCGGCCTGGATGGTTCCCTTTGTACAAAGAGCTGAGCAAAGTAATAGCTGAGTGTATGAACCAAAACACAGGTATGAGCAGCCTCACTGGGCTAGGAGAGCTGGGAAGTCTCTGTGCACCAGGCTAAGTGCTGGCAAATTCTGTCAACTTCGTTATGGAAATACAAAACCCTCCTAGGCTTAGTGCTTCATTACATGACATGTAAAACACTAGTACTAGGTGCTGCTGTAAGCCTCTGAGCTGATGGCCGCATTTCATGCCTTGTTTTTCTTTTTGCCACCTTTCAGAGAATTGGAGTTTCTTTTGAAGTCAAGGTCAACTCTGGCAAGAGGCAAGTGAGGGAAAAACCCCTCATTGCATGTTTTGGTTTATCATCTCAGATTCTTTCTTCTTCCTCTACTAAAATCCCTGGGGTTTTCCCTACCTTTCCATCCACATAGCTCACTCCCTGTGATTTCTCTCTAATTACAGTGTCATCCTCCTGGTTGGCACTGTCCACACCACCAGGTTTGTTGGGCTGGCTGTTATGGAGCTGGATGTGTTGTGTGAGCATCTGGGCATCCACCTGGGAACTGAGCGTGCTCTGGGCAGCCCAACATTGTGCTAACAGCAGGCATCAGTGACCAAGCACATGCCAGCCTAAAAGTCATCCTCTTGGTGCCTCTTCCATAGCTGTCCATTGCTTCCTTGGGAAGCTTAAATCTCCGTCTGTTGCATTCTTCACTCACAACAGGAGTAAGCGCAGTGCAAGTGAGCTGAGGAGCAGTTTGGCTTGTCTGTTCAGGAGTGCTGGGCTCTGAAATGGGGCTGAGTTTCAGGAAAGTTGTAGATGCTCATAAGAGGTTAAAAGGAGTGAAAAGCATGTAAAGGGCTGATTTAAAAAGTGAGTATTTCAAGGAGAAATAGTCTTCCCCTAAGTCCAGTGTGGGCAGGACAAGCAGTGAGGAGCTTTGACGGTGGTAAGGGACGTTTGGGTCACACTTGCAGCCATGAGCGAAGCCGAGGAACAGGCTGTGAAGTCATCAGTTTGTTAGAGCGAGATGAGCATCTATCAGGAGTGGCTTAAGAAATGATTTTTGCCTCAGGGCAGAGGAATGGATGTGACCTTCCAGCCTGATCTGATAGGATTTAATGCTTGTTGGTAAGGTTTTGTTTTCTTATTTTCCTCCTAAGTTGTAGGTAAAGGGAGGAAAAGGGAGGACAGATCTGGTGGATTCTTGACAGAGACTATTCTTAATTTAGTCGCCAAGAATGATCTCAGCTGCCAGGGAAATGAAAAGCAGATTATGCAAACTCAAAACTTTCCCTAACAATGGGAGCAGTGTTATTGCAATGCATAAAAGGCTGAGCAGAGAATTAGGGGTATCTATCAACTTTAATGTCTTTAATTTAAAAAGGAACAGGTTGCACCAAGAGGTTTTTTTTTCTACTTAATGAGGCCCATTCATAAGTAGGATAACGGGATTTGCCTGGCACCCAGAGGAAATCATGGTATGTGTACCTGTACTTTGGTGTAAAACTTGTGTTGATCACAGTGATTTATAACTTTCTGCAGCACAGCTGCAGTCAGTTTGATGTCAGGATGCTTTCATCCAGAGACAGATGCACCTTTGGTAGGATCCTCAACACGTCTTTGTCTTCTTTCAACCTCACAAAATCCCAGCTAAAGATTAAATATAAATGTGTACATGGGTTATTGCATGTTATTCCTCAGAGACAGCTACTGTGAGGTAAGATTTGACTTAGACAACACATGTTAGAAATTTAGTGCCTATGTGCATTTGGCTTTTCGCATTTCTCCATTCTGCCCATGTTTGTGAGTGCTGAACACTGTAGGGACAGTAAGAGCAGAGTATTGCATAGCATGTGCATAGCATATGCATAACATATGAGGCCATTCCTTTTCTACAGGACTTAGAACACTGAAGAGGGAAAAGGTTTTCTGTGAACTTTGGGTCACAGTGCCAGGCTGGAGCCAGGACTCGCCTCCGTTCTGGTGTGTGGACAGACTCAGACTGCTTCCCTTGAGCTACCCCTTCCACATCCTCCTGTTCATGTAAGTACAAAGTGGCCTTGATAGGCTGGCAGAGGGCAAAACACTGGGGGAGCCCGTAGGATTGGATGGGGGTGGTAGGTGAATCCTCGCTGGGGAGGCTTGGAAGGAAGAACCTCCACACTGGAATTGTGATGGTTTCCCACATCTGCCCTCCTTGGGTCCTTGGAACACTCCCACATCATCAAGAAGGAAGCAAGAGGAATGCCATAAGGACAGTATTCTCCCATCATTTTGGTACAGGAGATACCTCCTTTTGGACCTCCTTGTGTTTGCAAAGAAGGGGGAATAGCCTGGCCCTCAAGTTCCAGTTAAATCCAGGGTAATTTGTAATGAAATATATCAGATAGCCAAGCCTGGAGAGGAGGAAGGAGCTGACAGAAATGGGTTACTCCATGAACTAAGTGCTGTTGGGATGTACAACAGGGAACTGGAAACTGTATCCTTTGTATTTACCAGAGCAACTCCTCTGAACACATGTGTGCATACCATCAGGCCATAGCCAGAGAGGTGACAATTGCAAAGTATGGTGAGCGATCTGGGAAAGCAGGCTCAGAGAGATGAAGTGTGAAAGGGTTTTTGCATTTCTCTAGCTACAGAGGTGAGAAAATGAGGAATTTGATCTTTCTATTGTAATCAACATAAAGAATTACAGGGAAGTAAAAGGCCATGCAGCTAAACAAAGCCGTTCCCTCGATTTCAAACGTCTGTCTGCTCCAGCCCTGTGTCCTTTAAGACTTTCTGTCTGTAATTGCATGTGGCAGCCTCTTTAGAGCTAGATGCAGATTGCTGCTTTCCAGCCTCTCCAAAACAGGAATAAAATACAACAGTCAAGAAAGGGCACTGCAGGAAGTACTTAGGAGAGATGTTGCTCCTTTGTTTCACAGACCAGTCAATAGAGGGGTTCAGAAAACACTGTTCTGTCACAAGCCCTCTGTTTGGCTCCATGACTGAATATTGGCCAATACTCAGCAGCTCAGTCCCCATATCAACTCATTCCTTGTGCTTTCATTAAAGGACTTCACCCTGCAAAGCAGCACAGTTCAGGAAGTAACTAGTATTTGGTTCCCTGCCTTATCAACGTTACTTGCTTAGCAAAACTCATCTTTTGCCCCAGCAATGTACAACCAGAGGCTTAATTCTAAGGGTATGGGCAGCAGTGTGGTGTTAGTGTCCTACAGCTGTAATATGTCTGTAGGGGAGGTCTTGTGAAAACAGACAACCTATAGCTTTGGAGGGACTCATGCTGTGTTTCAACATGAGACCAGTAGTGCTACCACTGAACATCAGAGTGCTCATCCTCGTTCTGCCACCAAGCAATTGGTGAGATGTGATTTGCACCTTATGCACCCTTATCCATCTCTGTGCCATGACAACCTCAGATTTTACTATGGAGGTGTAAATCTTTTCTTTATAATTAGAAGATATCAGGCCTGAAATCCTCTGCTCCTGTGTAAGTCAATAGGATGTGATTGACTTGCCTCTGAATATGGTGCCAGGGCAGCTGGTCAGTGTTGGCCGCTTTGTGGAGGGAGCCTCTGGAAATGTTTGGGCAAGGTGAGCTGTGAACTTGCCCTGTCTTTCTCATTTGATGGATGCTTTTCTCTCTGCCCCTTTTGTTTTCCCATTTTCTGAGGCAAACATGAAAATAAGGGCTTTTCGGAGTTCCTAGGAGCATTCCTGGCTGATGTCAATGGAAGTTGCTAGGGCTGGCCCAAAGAAACCAGCACTAATAGGAAGTCAGACAAATTCCAAGTTATCTACTTGGACCTTCTTAACCTGTTCATCCACTGTCAGCTTCACTGCTCAGCCTAATCCCAATTCCCTGAAGTGCTGGAAAACCCTTGGTGCCAGTGGCTTTTTCTATGGCTTTCCCACATGCTTTTTTCTTACTTCAATGTGGTGTGAAGGCGTTATCCCTTTTGAGGTGTGCTCTAAACAAGCATGTGCCAAACACTGGGAAACTGAAGCTGTACATTATTTTGCATTTAGTTTTCCATAACTTGTCTTGTGGCCCTGGTGAAATGTTTGACGTAACGCACCTCTACAGCTTGTCCCCTCAACGTCTGCTAATCAGTCCTGAACTTCACTCCAGAGAGTACTCAGAGCAGAAAGTAGATTTTCTCAGACACAAAGGATGTCACTTACAAGAGAATTAATCTTTTCTCCGTTATTACCATGATGGGAGCACTGCCGGATGCTTCTTCTTCAGGACGCAACTTTTGAGATCAACGGCTCAAGACTAGTGTCAATGTCAGTTCTCCATGCGTATAGCTCAGCCTTAGAGTTTCAATCCTATTGATTTCCTGAACAGTATTCGTCTATCGATTTTTCCACTGTCCTCTGAATTGTGCCCATTGTAGAAATTGCTGCTCTCAAACCTAAAGAATTCATGCTCCATCTGCTGAAGCCAGCCTGCCCTTGCATGACAGCCTCATTGGCTTTTCTAGTTGGGAAATTCTCATCTCCATCTTCATGCGGCTGCTTTCAAAGGACCCGGAGGGGTCTGCCAGAGCTCTGCCTCCTGCTAACAATTGATTCCCAGGTTAAGCTTGAGCTGTTTCAAACCACAGCTCGAGTTCTTCCCCGATTGTTCCAGATCTTGCAGAGGTTTGAAATGCAGCGGCAGCAGCAGATGCAAAGCCCATCTTTGCAGCCTGTATGTACAGTCCTTTTGTTCTGCTGTCTGTTGCTAGTGTACAGAACCACCCACACACTGTGTTCAAGTCTCTTCTAAGATGGGTGTTAAAAGCAGGTAATTCAGAAAGTGCCCGTGTCACTCCCGGCCCTCAGAACATCACTATGTTGTACCGCTACAGATGTCCTGGGCTCCCCATCCATAGCCCAGTACATGCCACTGACAAACACTAATTTGGCAAAGGAAGAATATCTTCTGCTTTTATGGTTTGCATTAAAGAGCTTCACAGAATCACAGAATGGTGTGGGTTGGCAAGGACCTTAAGTTCATCCAGTTCGAACCCCCCTGCCACAGGCAGGGACACCTCACACTAGACCATGTCCCCCAAGGCTCTGTCCAACCTGGCCTTTAACACTGCCAGGGTCGGAGCATTAGATTTGTGCATGCTTTAATTGACTTTGGAGACAAAAGATCCCCAAAACGTTCCTGCTTTTCCTTATGGAATACAGAAATGCAATATTGTGATGCAGACTTTGTCAGGTAGGATTTTTCCACGGACTTCACCCCTTCGATTTTCAATCAGTTCTGTCTTTCCTCAGAAAAAAACATAAGGAACCAGATTGGTAAAACCAAAATAACTCTCTAATAAAATTCTACTGACTAATTAGGTACACTAAGTACATCCAAAGCAGTGTAATGTTTGATTTCTCAGACATAAGCTCCAAGCAGGAGTGCGGGTGAAGGTGCTGCCCTGGTGTTTCTGATGTGCCAGCCATGGGTAGGAGCAGCTTGGGGCCCCTTGGCTCCCATCCCTTCTCTGCCTTTCCAGGCTGGCTGGATGCCAGCAATTACAAACTAATTGAGAAGCTTTAAAGGTGCACCTCCTCCCCATTCCTTCTCCTCTGTTTAATCCTGTAACAATCCCCAGCAGAATTCTCCACAAGGGATTTCTCACCGCTTTACTGCCCGCTCAGTGTTTGAAGTTGAAGCAGGTGTCTCAGCAGAGCGGGGCTGTCTGGGGACCCAGGAGGGACTCTCTTTTCTTGCTGTTTTCCCTGCTGCTCTGTCCTCTCGGGCACTCTGTGCTTGTGCAGAAACTGGGATGTCACCTGCTTCCAGAAGCATATCCGGATCCCAGAGCTGATGCATTTACTGAGACCAGTGTGGTGCCCACGGTGATTGTGGTGGTGTGGAGCTTAGGACACGGATACACGAGAGCAGGTGTCTTTAGCAGGTATTTCTGTGCTTTTGCCTTACATCAGTTTAAAATAAAATTTATCGCTAATAATAGTCAGAGAATTTTTCATGATCAAGAAGAAAATGTCTTCATCTTCTCCTTACTGGCTTCTGGCCATTTTGGGATGCATGATAAATGGATTACTATGACATTTGCTTGACAGCAAGGAGCCCCAGTTAGCGACCAAGGGCCCATTGTACCCAGCATTATCCAAACTGAAGTCAGGCAATGCCTTGGAGAGTCAGTAATCCTCTCCTGGTTTGTAAGCCTTCCCCTAACTTGTAAGCCATGAGTCCCCGGTAACAGGTACTTATTGCCTGCACACAGGAGGGAGTGAAGGCAGTTATCCCGCCCCTTCGGATAGCTTCTCCCCTGGCTCCGAACAGCCTTCCTGCTCATTCTGTCTCCTGGCATTATTCTGCTCTTTGTTTTTCGGTCATCCAATAAACCAGAGTAACAATGGAGGGTCAGGAGTATGTCAGACATCTGTTTTCATCCTTAGACTATGCTGACTCCATGGAGTGTGGATCAGACCCCATGTTGTCACCATCACAACTCTTTTCAGCTTAGCTTTGCCCTCAGAGCAACTTCAGAGAGTTTTGCCCAAGGAAAGACATTGACCAACAATCACTTTAAATGCCCAGTAAGTAGAAAAGAAAAGCTACTTGGCCATGTAGACCAAGCTGCTCAGTAGCAGAGGGAAGATGTTTGGAGCACTTCTTGAACTCACAGAACAAGCAAGGCCGTCCTCATTCTCCTGCCTAGGGTGGCTGCACAGAAATGCCTGTGGTTATGATGGAGCAGCTTTATGTCAGTTTGCTTTTCCCTCAGTTTGTCCCAGATCTCCAGCCCATTTACTAGGCTGTTCCCATGGGTTTAGTGCTCACCTCCTATAAAACTCATACAAAAATTTATGAAAGTAACATATTAAGATCACGGCCTATCAAATGTCAATAAGCAGAATAAAGAGCTCAGCACTGCAGTTATAGAGATCAAGCAATTGAAGCATTTGATGAAAGTGTTTTATTGGAGTATATATTACCATTTGGTCCAATTATTCTGCCATTAAACATTAAGAATAATTGAACCAAATGGTGCCCAATAGAAGGAATACATCTGCTCTGATGAATTCCTGCCAAAAGGCACTGGGAATCTTAGCACGAGCATTTTGTCAACTGAGATAACAGTCTTTTTTTTCTCTAGCTGATAAAACAGCGGTTTTGAATCTTATTTATGACGTATAAATTGGCTAATTTGTTACCGATATCAAACGGCCCATAAGAACCAGGCAACGTAATAGCTAACAAAATACTAACAGCTTCATCACTTGCTGACTGCATGGAGTACAATATATGCTCAATTAATAGAATGCAATTATCACAGAAATTGTGAGCAGGAACTAATTACACAGAAGCCAATCAAAACCAGCCCAAAGCAAGGCAGGATGCATTTCAAGAAACTTGAGAGTAATTATTTTTCCTTTTCTAACTTCTTTCTTCTTTCCTTATCTCCATGTTTGCCTTACCTCTATGAGAGGGAAGGGGTTGTGGCATCAGTGGGAAGAAGCTGACCAAGAATCTGCTTGTAACGCTATGGGTGAGCTCTAGCACAGGTTCCAGTCTGTGTATGAAGCAGTAAATCACAGTGTTTTTCTGTTTAAACACAGTGCAGTTATGGTGTGACTAGGGATAACCAAAACACAGCTATACCCTTTCCCTAAGGTATATGAGTGTGCAGAGAGTGACAGATGGGAATGCTTTAAAAAGAAATTTAAGGAGAAAATAACATCTTGATATATATTTTGGAAAAAAATGGTGCACTCAGGGAAGAATCTTTTAACCCCCCAGGAAGGGCAGCGTTTAATGTTGGGGTAAATACACCACCGGCTTGCTGAATTCCTGATGGTGTCTTACTCAGCAGTTGCCAAAGTAAGAGGTCATTCTGCTTTTTCCACTTGATTTGAAAGAGAAAAAGCCTCTATAAGAAAAATACTGATAAATCTTATAAGAAAAATGATGATAAATCCCAAAAGAAGCAAACCATGTGAAGGGCCAAGAATATTCCAGTGTTTTGGATACTATATTTTGAATGACCTGGTTATCTTCAGTAAATACAGAAGTATTCCTGACCCTGGAACTGTTTAAACTTCTATTAGTGAGGGGTTTAATTAGAAATGCTGCTATCTTTACACAGCACCATCTTTAGCAGTCGCAAAACCAAATACATGACAAGGAAGATAGGAAATAACAGTTTATATTTGAAAATAAGGGAACTTTGTGCTGATTTTGAAGGGTTCACATGACAAAATCTGAGCTTTCCCATTGCACAGTCAATGTCTGATTTTTTCCTGGATACTTGTGCTTTTGATACGTAAACTTTGGCTGCATGAACTATACTCTGCCTGTGATGTTATGTTTTGGAAGCTGCTCTGTGTGCTTTATTGGAACAGGGATGTCATAGGTGGGGGGAATCCAACCTTTTCTTTCCTCTTTTTAATGTTCAGTTTAAGCAAGGGTTCTTCCCTGAGATTTTGGCTTTGCTGCAAAACCTTTTCGTCCACAGATGGAATTTTTATATCCATGTATTGGTGAAAAACAAGGTTGTTTATCTGTGGAAATGATCAATGGCTCCTGCAGGCCTTGGTTCAGCAAAGACATCCCACTGCAGGAAACCACTTAAGCATGTGCTCTCTTGTAAGCAAAGATTGAAGAGAGCAGTTATGTTCCCTGACAAACAAAGGATGGATGCTGATGGTTTTGTTAGTTTGGTTTGTCCTCTGAGGGGTCTATTAGACTTTCACCTACTTCCACGTGCATTGCAACTGAGACCTGCAGAGGAGTTTGTTGCTTGCATCCCCTCAGAGGAGAATGCCTTGTGCTCCTACAGCAGTTTCTAAGTGCTGTCACCTAACACTGTTGCTTTAGGATTAAGCTCTGGGGCTATTTTTGCTGGCAAATTGATTCTGGTGAGTTACACCCATGGCTTAACACTTGATGACCTGCCGTGATGGGATGTCCTCTTCACAACATAGGGTCCTCCATTGTGCAGCACTCCTCATATTCTGGCATCCCTCAGGGCACATCCAGGGGGCCCAGTCATACTCCCAGTGAGCTGAAAAGTCTGGTACAGGTCCTGAGATGACTAGGATTTGGAAGATAAAATCAGTGCTGCCCTGTGGCTGAGAATTAGCAGTTGTCAGCATTTGAATGGCTTAGCCTGGATGCTTGTTCCAAAGAGAGAGGACTGCCAGCTGTCGTGAAGGCAGAACTCACAGGCTTACTGTGCTGCAATGGCAACGAAGATGCTCAGTGCCTTGCAGACCTGAGTTCTGCTGTGTTAGTTAGCACCATCAGATACAAAGCTGTGTGGATGGATGGGTAGTGTTGCCCTAGTAAGAAAGGAGCTGAAATGCTGTGGAGGAGACCTGCCTGTTGTTAATGACTCCCAGCTGGTCTCTTGATGATAAAGAACCTTTTCAATTCTTTATACCTCAGTTTGCTATGTGCCAAAGGACATTGGTTTCTATGGTAAAACCCAGGGCTGAAGAGTGATATTCCTATTTACTACTGTATGAAATTCACCATTATTAGCTGATTAAATGTCATTTGTCCATGATTTAAAAAATGCTCTTAGTGGTTGCATTTATTTTCTTCAAACCTTTGGAGCTGTGAAGCCTTTTCAGTTTCGCTGATAGCTATTTAAATCTTGCTTTTTTCAGTTTCTGGTATAAACTTCCAACACAGAAATGCTAGCACGCTAGGTTAAATAGTTATTTGCTGCTCAATATCTTTACACTTGCAAGTTCTCCAAGAGCAACCACTAGCACTCCCCTAAACTCCAGATGAGTTTTCTTCAGCTCATTTATGACTAATCACATTAATCTTCTCTGGGTCTGATACTGATAATACAGCATATCTGTGCTCTTCATGAGTGGCAGATTACCAGAGCAGCAGAGAATGTAATATGTACCAATACTCCAAAGCTTTTACCCCTTTGTTCTACCTCTGCCAACAGGAATTCAGCATTACTACAATTTACAGGGACTGTGTGGCTTGAGAAACCAGAGTTAAACCTTCAACAAAATCAAAGAGAGCTTTCCACATGCATTTCTTGCTTCTCCTGGCCTCTGGACACAGACATCCACACTGAATTCAGCACACAGAAGTCCCCAGGGCTGGATCAGGGCACCTCTGCTTACAAAACCGAAGGAGAGATGGGACCATAGCTGGGATGCTTGGAAACAGGAAGAGAAGGAGTGCACTGAGAGAGCTGTGGGCAGGGAGGAGAAGGCAATGAATGCTGTGGGAGGATGCTATAACTGTTCATGTATTCCCAGCGCAGCTCAGAGCTCGTCTTTGCAGAGTATTCACAGAGAGGTATTCACAGCTCAGTAATAGTATTTCACTGGCATGTTTATTGGGTGCTTGCCCTGTCAGCTGGGAAGAACCTTTTTCCTGCCCAAATCCCAGCTCATAAATGTACCTGCATGTGAGTGCTGCCAATGCAATGAGTAAGCTTCACTATGAGCAGGTGCTAAAGCTTTACTGGGTCAGAGCTAATGTAAATCTGAGAGTGCTTTCAATGCTTTCAATCAAAAAAGCAATATAATCATTTAGTGCAGACGCTCATTAGCGCTGCCACCATTTGTCAGAAACACCTTGCAGTTCTCTGTTTCCTGATATGCTGCTCTGTGCATATTTGGTATTCATGTTCCCACATACGTGTCATTTGTTCTGAGGACAAACGTCTCCTAAGGTTCAGGGCCTTGCCTGTGGACAGCTAATTCTTTGGGTTGCCTTCTACTGGGACATGAAGACATATGCTTGATCTATTCGAGTACTAATCAAGGCTTGAACGACTCCCAGGATCACCCCTGCTCAGTTTGAGTCGGGAATATATCAACCACAGACCAAAACGGTGTTTCTCAGCAATGTGTCATAATGATTGGTTACGTGGGTGTCACAATTCTGCAGGAAATACAGTAAGTTCAGTTGTACTGTCAGGAGCACTGCCTCACGAGGGGGCATTTGTAACTATACTGTGGTTCACTTGCAGAATCCATAAGAAGAATGAAGCTTTGACTGGAAATATGCTGAAAAGCTGCTGTAATAAATCGGACGTTATATGCATGACGTGGATGGATAGATCATTGTTTGCTAGGCCTGGCAAATAAAACTGGTGCCATGGAGCCAGAATTACAGGGAGAGAGAGAAACACTGTTCTACGAGGCGTGTTTCAGGTAGGAACTGCATTTGAAACAACTCTATATTTTATTTGTGCTTATATTGAATAATAAAGAAGGCTTGCTCAGAAATCTTATTGCACCTTGGAACACACATCGAGTTTTTTGTTCCTGTGAACTTCTAAGAGAGTCGTCTACTCATAAATAGAAGCACATGCACAATTTTTATTCCTTTGTAATGTTATTAACAGGTACATAAAACATGTGTATGAGTTACCCAAGGCAGAAAGCAGCAATATGGATGTGTAGCGTTGTACCAGGGAGAGTTTTAGGACTAGCGTTTTAAATTTTACTTGGGACATCTTGTTCCTGTTGTCTCACAGATTCCTTGTTTGTCTTTGGCATGACAAGTTCCACATTCCCTTTGGCTTCTCTTTTCCAGGCCTGATGTTTGGGTTTCCAGCAGGGTAGCTGCTGTAGGACCTATAGGAAATATTGAGAACTCTACTTCAGGGTTTTATACCTTACCATCCATCTATCTACGTCTCCCAATCAGGATTATGTCTTATGTTCACATACAATTCCTAGTCCAAAGGGAATTAGAACACTGAGATGATGTATAGTATTTAGAAGCATACAAACTCAGCAAAATACTGCAGCAATGGGTAAAAGGCATGAATTTGAACAGAAGGGAATTGCAGTTTTCAGAAAGAAGCTGGAAAGAGGCAGGCAGAATTTAGGATTTCATGGTAGAAAATAGTTTTTCTCCCGATTTTCTGTTCTGAAGATCTTAGCAAAGTATCTCTGGGAATGCAATACCACATCTTGAATGTACAGGGCTTGATTCTGAAGCGTGTTGAGGTATGTTGCACTTTGAAGCTGTGAGGCCACCCCAGCCATGTCCTGCCTCCATCCATGATTTAGGGCAGTGATTTTCAAAAGGTTTTAAGTGAACTAGGCTTTAAAGGCATCTTTATACTGTTTCTTTACTGGAGCAACTGTGTCTTACATGGGTGAGGGCTTTCAGCAGACAGCTTTAATCTGAACAGGGGCAGCTACAGGACAAAGTACTCTTCTCAAAGGAAGGGCAGGTAGTTTGGCCCAAAGAGTAGGAGGTGCAAAGTCTAACTAAGTATGGAAGTTGCTCTCGCTAAACAACAAAGCAGTTTGTTGTGTGCAAGCAATGACACTTGAGAGGTAAGTCAGTCTTGGATTTGAAAAGAAGGAATTCACCTACAAACATACTCAGTGAGCAGAGGAAGGCACAAACCTGTTTCCTCTCCTGTCCTGCTGTTTGATGTTGATAAGGGGTTCTGGGGCTTTGCAGCACTGCCCAGCCCAGACGGAGAGTCATTAATATTCCTGACCTATGGCTCTGTGCTGCTTTGACACAGGGGAAAATGAATCAGTAAAAGAGAAGCTCGTTTTTTTCCTGTTTATTTCTACGTTTGGGAGCACGGTATGAAAAGCACTTTTTTACCTTGGAGCGAAATTTCATGGAAATGTCCAGACAAAAAGATTCTGTGTTGTTTCTTCTGTATATTACAGCAATTCGTTTACCTGAGGCTAGATGGGCAGCTCGTACTGGCATAGGAGAGCTATCAGCAAGGAGTGATCTCATTTTTCCTGCCATGGGTTCCTCTGGGAAAATTGCCACAGAAGAAGGCCCTCTGAGGGATGTTGATCTCTGGCATCTCCTACTGAGCATGGAGTTAAGCCTGTCCCAGTTGCAGGTACATGAGAAGGGACCATGCAGATAAGGCCACTGATGACTTTAAGAACATGTTCAGCCCCTGTTTCTGCCCTGCTGCAGAGTCCTCTGCATGGTGATGGGGAGCTCATGTCTACCTCAGGCTCCTCATGATGGTTTGACAGGTCAAGGTGGTGGCCAGCCTTACAGTGGCCCTACTGACAACAAGGATGGGCAATGCCTGACGGGGAGGCTGGAATGCAGACAAAAGAGGGCTGTGGGCTCTTCCTTCCCATTTAAAGACATGGCAATTATTCCATGCGTGTTGTCCTCTCTGCCTTGAGCTGCCATGGCACTGCCAGGGCTGCTTGGTGAGGTGAGCAGTGCTGGCACAGGGCAGGCAGGACGGATGCATTCACTGAGCATTGCACCTACAGTCAAATAACACTGTGAAATTGGGTAGAGCCAGTTTCCCATTCCATGTCAGTCCTCGGGGAGAGACAGTTACTGCCATGCTGCAGGAGGGTGGTGGGAAATGGAGCCCTTCATGTCAATGCCAGTGCTTGTGTGGCTGCCAGGCAGAAGACTGAACCTCCAGCTCAGTACGCACTGAGTTTTTGTATTGTTAATGTCCTGCCTCACCTCTAATTTCATTATAACCAGTTAACAGCCCAGTCCAGGGCTTAATTGCAGGAAATCATACCTTTGAAAGAGGATGCAGACATGAGCTAGGCTCTCTGGGGTGTGAGGGACAGGGCAAAGCTGTGCAGGATTCCACCCCTGAAAGCCTCATCCCTGTGTCTCCTTGCCTTCATTCCCTCATTTGAAGAAAAAAGAGCAGTGTTGGCCCTCAGCACCCATTTCTCTGTGCCCAGATAAGTGCCAAGGAGAAAGAGAAGGTTGATGGGAGAGGTGGGGTTGCACCTTTGGACAGTTTCATGCTACAGCACTCTTTCTGCTTACAAGCCAGATGTTTTGGTCTTACCAAGGGGAATACAAAGCATAATGGACAGTAACTGTTTGGGAAGTCTGAGGACAGCTGCCCTTGTGTTCCTATAAAAGCTACCATCTAAACCACTTGCACCACAGACGCTGGGTCATTGATATTTTCTAAGCAGCAGACTGCCTCTTATGCATCCATTGAAAATGGGGAGAAAGAAATGTTTTTGCACTCTCACCAATGAGCTGTCTGTGTGGGGATGAAGGTCACCTTGCAACAACTCAGAGCAATTATCTGAAGGAGGTTAGATCTCTGTCCGCTGTCTTTATATTATTCTCATAAGCTGCATTTTTGGCATCACTTAGAAGCCAGGAACATATCAAACCCGCATATGTCAAATGCTATTGACATCAAATACCTTTCATCGAGCCCCAAGCCTCTTGGCGTCTTTTGAGCTCTGCACCCAGGAAAGTGGCTTGTCAGAGATGATTTTTCCAACTGAGGAAGCAAGTAGCATAATGAGACAGTGTAGTTTCAGCATACACCTTCCAACTAGTTTCCCAACTGCTCAGAAAGCAAACATGAGCCTGCATAATAATTAGCCCATAAAGAAAGCTAGGGATACAATGAATGTACAAACTGTATTAGCAAACTCTTTATGGCCCTTATTACCATTCTCCAATTGCATTTTTGTTTGCATTTCCCATTTTCAACAGCCAAGATCAGAGACTCACAGAATAGAAAAACAAAGCAAAACCTGACCATGTCAAGCAGCACAAGGAAATGCACTACCCAGATGTGCCAGAGCAGTGCACAAATGTGTTCAGCACTCAGAAAAGCTCTCGAGGTGCCCACGAATCTGTTGCTTCTGGACTTCACAGCAGTCAGAATGTGTTCTGTTCCACCCAGGATGTTACCCTTTACAGGCTGGCACATGCAGAGTGTGGTCCAAGGGACAAGCCCATCAATATCAGCACAATCTGGTTTCACCTCTCAAAAAGGTTTTGTTTTGGTTTTAATTCATTTCTTCTTTAGGGCAGCAGAAGGCAACCACTGATGTGGGAAGGTGCTGCCACTGAATACCTCTGTCAGCAAAGGACCTTGTAATGGAGCCACTGTTCTCATGCCAGCTCTTAGTTCCACAGGTGCTGGGAACTGCTCAGCTGAGCTGACTCTTCAAGTGTTATCTGAGCAGGTGAGATAGCATTATAATATCTAAGCTCACACAGAGAGGCGGTCTGAAAAGTGGGATGCATGCTGAAAGAGGCACCATGGCTAACAAACAGGTCAAGCTGCTTGCTCTGGGCAGTCGTAGGGCCTGCAACACCTGAGCAGCACATCTCACACAGCTTTTTTTCTCCACAAATACAGTTTTTAATCAGTTTTCCTTTCCAAGCTAAAAACCAGAAATATTCACAAAAGCTATGGCCAATGTTGGAGGAAAAAGTGGGGAAAAGGGATGAAAATTGACACTTTTTCCTGCAAGTATTTCCACAGTCATTCCTGGAGGCATTCATTTGTTTGAGCATTCAGAACTTGGCTTGGAAGAGTCTTCTGGTAAGTATCAATATCTGCAAAAGGTTTTATCAAAGTAACGACATGGAAATGAGCCTGAAAACAACTTCACAAGTAACCCGGTTCACCAGCTACTGATGTGTAACTTGCGTAGAGCTGGCATAGACAATTCGAAGTTACTTAACCCTTTGCTTGATGATGGACTGAGTAAAGCCTGTGTGATACAAGGTTTTACTTACTGTTCTCAGATTTGGATGTAGGGCAGTTTACAATCAAAGTGTTACCTGCCTGAAGGTGTTGCAGGTGGGTTTAGAGGAGTTCTCTCTGCAGAGGTAGGTTTGCATTTGTGCTGTGGTGATCTACTGGACACCCTTGTGATATCTTTGAGGAACATGTTGGGTGTGGATGTTGGGAAGAAGTGTACTTGGGGCCAAGTGTCCAAGGAGTTGCTGGAGGGGGTGATGCAGGGTATAAGTGCTCAGATGTCCCTCCCTTGTCTGTAGTGCCTCTGGTAGCAGTGTAGAGGGAGAAAGGCTTTGTCCCAAGGTTGGGGGCTAAAATGGGAAAGTCCGAGTCACTGTGGTGGGCATAGACCAGGCAGTGTCAACAGCACTGCCTGCAGAGGGGATGAGCTAGGGAGGGAAGTGTGTGTCCCAAACATGCTGTCCAGCCCTCTATATCCTTTTATTCAGAAAGCCCATCCCACAGTTCCTCCCCTCCATGGTGCATCTTCCACATCTCTTTTTTCCCATGGCTTATACTGGAGCTGAGAAACCAACCTGGCTGCACTGCCCCCAGCAACAAGAGTTCTCTCAAACCTCTGCCCAAGGCAAACTAATTTAGCACATCCCCTGGCCTCCTTAAATATTACAGCTCCAAAATCATTCCCATGTTTCCCTTGTTTGATAGCAGGGTGCAATTTCTTTTGAGTCCATGTCTTTGCTTTGCTCTTTAACATAGTATGGAGAGGGATTCACAGACCAAGCACTTAAAAGTGTGCACCTCAGCAAATCCACCTGCTTCCAAGTCCTGCAGAGATACAGTGTGATGGCTGTGGGATGAAAGGAAGGAAGCTGGGAGACTCCTTTACCTTCATCTATTGAGCTGTGTGTGTCTACCAGCGTTTCTACCAAAAGTTATGACAAGCAGTGAACAGGAATAATGTACTTTTATATGATGTGCACTCCAGAAAGAAAAGAGCACTTGCAGATGAGGAAGCAGAGTAAAGGATATCTGTCCTTGCCTCCTAGCCCTCCCTCCATTATTGTAGCACCTGCCACTTCACAGCAACTCTGAGTTATTCCTGATGGTACCTGGTGGCTGTTATTCCTATATGTGCACGCAGAACTGTACAGCATGGAGAACATGCTTTAGGTTTCAAAGGAGATCATGGAAGAGCAAAGACGTGGAAGCTGGCTTTCCTAAATCCCAGATATAGCAATTAAGCACAGAAATTTGTGGGTAGATTGTCTTTCAAACTGCCCAAGCCATAAGCAAAGTCCAAAATGGCTCTGGCATGCTCCAACCTCTGCAGTTGCTCACAGAAACACCCTTTTCATCAGCTGGAAGAGAAATCTTCACTTTTCCTCTGCTGCTGTGACCTGTTCATTCATCAAGCTACTAGATGACACTTTGCCCTTGCTTTTCCCCAGCCATCAAAGGTTCTTTCTTCTCTGCCCTCCTCAAAGCCTGAAACCATAAAGAAATTATATATTCTCCCTAATTAATGTGGTGATTTTTACAGAAATAATTTATGGCTCCATGTCCTTTCCTGCTGTGAGGCTTGTGTGCTCATTACACTGCTCCTTCCCTCTCTGAGGCAGTTTGACAGCTGGTTCCAATGGTGGCCAGCACGCCCCTTAGCAGAAGAGTGCTAGTAATTCCCAGTGGTGGGATGCTGAGGAGATGCTGAATGTCTAGCACTGTGGGGTTTTGGGTCCCTGCTGGAGCTCATATGCAGTCCATAGCAGCTGCATAAAAGATGGCTTTTGTATAAAAATGCCTCACAATATCTGACCTCAAGCTAAGAGTTACTAATAACAAGTAGAACTAACAATAGTTTAATAGTGGGATACATTAAAAATTAGTGTTGCCCTTACTTTGCTGTTAACAGTGATTCACAAGGGGTGAGGTGGAAGAGACGCAGATCCTTTACAGTTGTGCTTAGAGTACCTTTTCCCGGGGAATGTGAGGTTTCTATCCTGATCTGATACAAAACCTTCACCTGCACTTGCCATACATTTCCTGTATCAGCCATTAAATGACCAAAGCTATTTAAAAAGGAACATGTTCTGAAACCCTCCTTCAAGGGCTGGTTGGATCAGCTTTTATTAAAGATGTAGAACAATAGTTCTCTGTAATAGACTTGTGCTGGGAGAGTAAGTTGCCCCACTTAACTGTATTCATAGGAAGCTACGGTTGTGGGTTTCTCTTTTATACAGGTCAAGCAGGGGGAATCACTGCTGAATCAATGTCTCTAACTCCCTTCAATGCCCAAATTTACAAAGAATACATTCCTGCTAAGATTTCTATCTGCTTTTTTTGATTGTGTTTCATCAAAGCAAATTCACGTAAGGTGAGACTTTAAAAGGAGCGATTTTCTGCTCCTCTTGACTACATGAGACATTCAAAAATTAATGAAAGAAGTGACATCCGTCTGGCTTCCAGGGCATCACATTTATTTCTGCATAAATTCTCCCAGGTCAACACAAAACCAGTTCAGGGTCAAAATCTCATCTAGTCACCTAGATTAAAAACTAATTTCTCTAAAGTATAGCCTATATTGAAGCCTTTTCATGCAAATAAATAGCCAAGGGCCTCATTCTCTCCTTCTCTATTAGTTGTGCATGTCATGAATGTGAACAGAACATTTTGTCCTGTGCTCTAATTACATGCATTATAAAGAAAAATGTATTCCTTGCATACATATTATTAGGAGCATTTAGGGAGCACCATTCCATCAGGGCAGCCGTCATGGTGGCTCATCCTAATATTGACAGTTTAATCTTTTTGTTTCATAGGAGATTAAAAGTCATATGATGGCTGCTCCTCTGTGGAGCAGGAGGCGAATCCAATTGGAGTCAATCCGTGTCTAAGTGCCATTTCTGCTCTGAAAATGGACTTGTGGTTTACAAAATATATTAGGTAATTATCAGTGGTTATGGAAGAATGTTAAGAAAATCACTGGGCTGATGGCAGAGTAAATAGGGCTGCTGGTAAAAAAGATACTCATTTTACTCACAGCTGTGCTGCAGTACATGTACATGAGAACTAACTTAGTTGCTGTCTAATGTATTCTTGTGCATGATCTTTAGCAGCTTCAATTCCCTTCACTTTGTCTCACTGGAGAAGAAGAGAGCAATGATGCACCAGATGGCCATCTGTGGGTGAAGGGAGAGAAATAGTTAATGAAATGGATTCAGGCGTTATCACCCTCGTCCAGTTTAAGCCCTGGGAACAGTGAAGAAAACACCATGTGCTATTGCCCTGGTCCTGCCTAAGCCTTGGGAACTGTAAAGACAACAGTGAAGGGTAAAGATCGGTTAGCAAACCAAAGCAGAGTTTGCAAGATAAAGTAGGATGTGCAACTCAAAGACAGACCAAACAATGTGAATATTTGTAACCCTCCATAGTTTTGCTAAATCGGGATGATAAGGAAGCAAGAGAAGGGAAAGTTACTGCTTAGCACTTAGTAGACTATAAAAGGGATGTGAGCTGTGAAATAATGGATTTTGTTTGTAACCAGAGCCACCTACACCTATTGCAATTAAAGTTACCTTTTATCGAAGGAGAGTGTCACTTCCTTGAAAAGGTGCTGAGAGTTTTACTAAACATAGCAAAATATTAGATCCCTTGTTCATTTTTGTTTTAAACACCCTGAATTAACTTTCACAGGCAATGTCTGATTTTGCCTCTGTCTTTCAAAATGTAGACCAGGAATAAGCAACGGTTTGGCTGTGTCCATATTTGGCTGCTCAGTGAGATATTACACAAGGGTGTGATTTCTTTGGAGGACTGCATAATGCTCTTTAAAGATCAGTCCCCTCCAAACCATCACACATGGGGAGCTCTGGATCACCTGTCTCCTGCACAGATGTTGACTAGAATAAATTCCCAATGGATCTTTCACCTCAGCTATGCCAGGACTGCTTCTAACATCCTAAGAAATCAGTGGCTGAAATTCAGTCTAGGTCTCTGGTGAATATAACTCTAGTTTGAATGTGAATAACTGTGCCTACAGGCTGTGATATGGGAGTGCTGCCAAAGCGCATGCATATGTATCTGTCTGTCTAGAGGACTGTTGATTCAGCTTATTTCTAGGTAGGAATAGCAGAAGGATCTGGGCACTGTATTTTCCTTTAAATCACTCAATTTAGCCATTCTATCTAGTATGTTTCAGACATGATAAATACCCTACAGCTTCCAGTGATGTCCTGAAAAGTTTAAAAAGATCAATGACTGTCCACAAGAAATTTGGAGCTTGACTCCCTTGAGTGCTTCCCCTTGGAAGAATAATCTTGAAGAGTTTAAGCTGGTATGCAGGAACTGCCTTGTAACTGTGAGAGCGCTGTATTGAGGGCAAAGCTTACAAAAAAGCACTAATTGATGAAATGTCTCTGGCTGCAATTTGTCCTGGAGTGGATGAAACATAATTATTTTTATCTTAGAGAGATACAGTTCAGCACAAAATGGAGATCCAGACCTTGCAAGTTCATCGGCTGTTTCATTGTGCAATGTCAAGTGTGGATGAGGCGAGCAAGATAATGGCCCTGTGCTTCAGCACTTGCTTTCTCTTTGAAGCCATGTTGAGCAGACTTAGCACAATGGCTTAACAGTAGCTGGGGAGAAGGTTTTATTGCACACTGAATGCCTTCCTGTTGGAAAAAATATCCTGGCTGCAGTTACCCAGCATTAACCTTTCACTTGGCTAAATCAGCCAGAATTGCCTCTGTGCTGTCAGTGTTTGCACATAGGAGTAGTAATTACGCAAGCAGGATCATTCCTACTCTCTAGCAGAGTGCAGTCCTTGAGTAAATGAGTTGTGATTGGGAAACGATTGGATGGTGGAGATGTTTCTAAGGAGGGCCCCTTATTGACATTATTTTCAAACTAACAGGACACATCCTTGCAGTGCAAATATTGCTTTCTTTTGCAAATGTGAGAGTTATTACTTACCGCTCTGTAAGAGGACAGGCCTGCCATCGAGATAATAGCAACTTAGTATTTTATTCTGGATCTTTCCACACAGTTTCTGTTATGTTTATCATAGCAATTGCATAGACAGCCCATTCTTCATTTCCAGTCTAACTAAATCACAAGTGACAGCAATATAAAGCATGATATTTAATTGCCTCAATGAACATTGACTTCCTTGAGCACATATTATATACTCCCTGGCTGACGCTCTCCAGAGGTATGTTTCATTCTGAGGATCTGCGTTTTGGCATTCCCATGTTGAAAGAGTTCTGACCTTCTGAAAATACCTATAGTGAAAGCCTTGGTAAATGGCTTTAAAATGAAGCCTTTTGCAGGTTCTCTGCTAAGGTCATGGCACAAGCTGAGATGTTTCTGGATGATGCTGTCGATTCACATCTCCAAGGATATCTGTAATCAGCGTAACCTTGACAGGTACTTTCAAAAGGAAAGAGGCAGCATCTTTCAAACAGTTGAACTGTGTTACTTCTGTGGGAGTTCTTCTCCCTCTCATCACTCATGGATGTGCATGAAGTGCATGTATGTGGTGACATCCCAGGGTAGCCTGTAAATATGTAATAAAGGTAAAGCAAAACAAAGTAAAACTAAGCCAAAACAAGAACATGCTTTGTGCTGTCGTAATAAGAAGCCTTGGCTTGTCAGTGCCAGGCAAGTTGGTGCTTGGAAAAGCTGCCTTCTCATAAAGGTAGGGTGAGCATCAGCCTTGATTGCTTAGGGAAGATGGGACCCTCTTGTTGGAGGTTTTCGAGAACAAATTAGCCCAACATCTGCCACTGTGCCTGTCACAGGATGATAGGTTCTCAGAGCCATTGATTCGGGCTGTATAGAAGGCCACACAATTTGAGGCTCCTTCAAGGGTTCCTTTCTCTGACAGCAATTCCAAGTCACCAAAAGCATGTGCAAGAGGCAAGAAATACATTTAGAAATTGGTTCAAACCGTTTTAATCTGAACACCTGGGGATTTTCCTTATAGTTTATTTTTACATTGGAAAAATAAAGATGAAGGAGACGAATTACTTCTTCCTCTGTCTGGGTTTGGATTTGAGCAGTATTGCTGTCTTTTTCTCACTCTATATCCCAAGCTGCCCTATTGTACTTTAAGATTCATGGAATGGTTGCCAAATGCCAACTTCATTTTACAAATGCCCCTGTAAGTCAATAAATCAAGTATATCTCTTATTCAACCCAGATCCTTTAAATCCTTTTGCTAGAAGAAGTTCTATGTATTTGGGAGCCTAAAGCATAATAAAACTTTCAGTTATTTTTTTAATGAGTTAGAAATTACTGGAGCTGTAACTTTTAAGAGAGCACTGAAGTTTCAAGTGATGTCCTGAATTACTTAAAATCATATAAAGCATAGTACGAGTAATTCTTTTCAAATTTAAAATGACCCTTTTAAAGCACGTTTTGATGATGTTTTATGTTCAGGTGGTGCATGGCGTGTACCTAGCACTTTGCAGATGTAAAACTGATAATGGGATCATTTAATAAATTCCAGTGTGTGTGTTTCACTGTATATATATGTCTATATCTGATACAGTTATATTAATATAACTGTATCTGATATAGACACACATAAATATTTAAATTGGAAGATATTCTTCTACCAGCTTGTCTACTAAGACCTCATTAACTCTAGATACACTGTGGCCCATTTTAGAATGTTGGATATGCTCTTAATTTCAAGAGCAGAGAGTTCTGTAAATGTTCTCTAAGATTCATCTGCTCTAGATACTGAGTTAGTTTTAGATTGGTTTCTAGAATTCCTCAGTTAAAGATGCTTTGGCTGACGAACCCAATTTGCACAAAACTTGGAGATTATGAGATTCCTTTTAGGCACAGGAGTAAAACACAATTTCATTTTAAACTGACTATTTTTGGTTTATTGTTTACCAATTTATACATGGAAGATATCTGCTCTTCTCTGATGCATGCATGAGAAAACTGCTATAACCCATTTGGCTCTGTTACTGTGAAATTCAATCTGAGAACAAGTGTCCAGAACTCCTCATTCTAGTTATACGGTTTATCAGTGGATTGAAACAGTATTAGAATATGTTAATACTATGCATTTCTTTTTGTCATGCAAATGAGGTGTCTTATACAGTGTTCTGTTCTCAATGATGTCTTGTAGTTTTCTGATTTCACTATTCTGTAGTTTGGTTGGCTAGCTACAGTGTTCTCTTCTTGGCTTGAAACCGAAGGTGTGAGAAAGTGGGTGGTAAATGCAAGCAATCAGGAAAATTAAAACACAGAACTTCTTTCTCAGTTGGATGTAGATATATTGATTTATTGGTTTCCTTTGGTTTTACCAGGGTTCTACATGTCTGCGTAGGATACGTTACTAGAATGGAAACCAAATTCCCACTACAGAGATTAGTATGTAAACAGATGTAGGCTGAGTGTGTCTGTGACAAATGTCATGGGGAGGAGAAACAGAAGGAACTTCACTGTGCCTGAATTTCATGAGACTTTTACCAATTTCCTGATTGTTTCCTTCTTTTTCTGCTTGAAAGAACTTCATGTTTCTGCAAGAAGAAATAATCCTGGAGAGATGGATGGGTCCAACCTTCTACTGAATTTGTCATCATCAGCTTCTGCAGAACAAAGGTAATGCCCAAGTGCTGATCAGGGGCGTTTTTTGGATGTAATAGTTAGGTGGCTAAACCTGTGTTTGGTATGCTGTGACAAGGTTTCACCTGCAGTATTTCCCCTGTGCTTAAGTTGGGGCTGTCTTTGTGGAATTAACCTGCTTTTCCCAGATGTGTGCTTCATTCTTGACTCAGATGTAATGTGTATGTCAGAGACCATGGTGCACGGTAATGTCTGGTAGGGAAATAATGGTGGGTTCATTTTTCCCTCAGATCAGTCAGGGTGATAAAAGATCCAGATGTTTTATGGCTATAATTGGTGTGAAACTTCACATTAATAACACATTAATATTGGAGATCATGGGCCCGAGGTGCAGTCAGGTTATTTTGCACAGCAAAGCAGCCTTAACCCTGGTTAACTGACTGAGCAGGGTTGAAGCATCCTTAGGACCAGTACAGAGCAGCAATGTTTGCTGGCAGACTTTGATAATGTGTATCCAGAGCTTCGATTTCAGGGAGTCTCAATCCTAACAATTCCCAGCGATTCTGAATCTGGCCAACCTCTCCCATTCTTCTTCAAGAAGCTATCAACTTCAAGCAGAGCAATATACTTAGATTGAAAAATGTTGCTCATGGAGGGAGCTTGCACTATGTAATATTTTCTTATTGAGGAGAGAGACCTATACCTTGGTGCTGTTTTAAATGGACAGTGGAGGTTTCTCCTGTCATGGATGGACATTTAGATGGCACAGAACCACATTTGCAGGCTTTCTGTGTGATGTAAGAGATACTTTGGGGAATATCTGCAAGGGAGCTAGAGAGACTCATCTTTGCTTTCTCTTACCAGTGTAATAGATCTCAGTGTAACAAAAGTAGCCCACAGAGATGGGTCCCACTGCTGATCTCAGTCCTTGGGCTGAGTTACAAACTGGCAATGAAGAATTTTATTACCATTGTAATAGTTCTGCTCACCATGGCTCATTTCCTTCAAGTTTTATAAAGGTTTTGCTCCAGACAGACACTCAGCCCTGGCTATAGCTAGAATGGCTGCTGGCATTTGGCATTTATTTCTCAACATCTTAGTCTGGTTGATGACCCAAACCACTAAGATATTTTGCTCTTTGGATGTATGAAGCATTGAAAGACTTGATCATGAAGTCATGGCACATACCATAATTCCCTCTGTATGTGGCTGTCAGTACAGTCTGTTCTACAGGTTGTATCTGTAAAGGTGTATCTTGGGAATGTGTTAATACCATCAGCAGAACTGGTTCATATCTAGGGTTCTGGAGGTGGGGATTTTGCGTTTGTTTCTTGCGGGAGGGGGTAGTTTTTATAGGTTTTACAGTTTTTATAGCCCTCTGTCAAGGTCAATGTTCTACTGTGGTGGAGCCACATACAAAGACTTATTGCCTGTAGTCTCCTGTCTAAAAGACCAAACAAACAGGAGAGCAGAGCACAGATACAAGGAGCCCCATGGGTCTTAATCAAATGCAAGCAGCAGGACAACAGCAGAGCTGTAAGAAAATCCCTTTCTTCTAGTCCACTCTATTGCCCACTGAGTGGCAAATCATCTCATGACTGTACTGCCAAACCCAGCCTTCGTTTCTCTGGTTTGGTTTTCATTGTTTGTTGGGTTTGTTTGTTTGTTTGTCTATTTATTTCCTAAGAGCATGTGAAAAGCTCTTTTTGTGTATAAACCAAAAGAAAACTTCCTCTCATTCACCCTTCAGTGAAAAATCACATCACACTGTTATTCCTTTTGTCCATAATCCAGGTTTCATTTGTAAAAGAGCTAATTTCAAATCCTGAATGCCATTCATGTTTCTGCTGATGTGTTTTGGAGCAAAAGCCCTGATAAAACAAATTTCTTCATGCAGACTGTACATACAAGCTTCATGCTCTATGTGGGCTGTAGGATGCAACAATAGGTTTGATTCTTAGCATTTTTCAATGTTAGTGTCTAATTACATCTCTCTCTGCTGAAGAAAGGAATTTAATGGATACACAGTGAAATGTCATGAAAATGAGGCATCAGTAAGATGAAAAAAAGCAGTGAAATTCAAGTTCAGAGACTACAACTATTACTGCAGTTCTGACACCAGGTCCTTGGGTCAGATATATTGATTCTTAATAGTGATCTCTCCTGAAGCTGGTCTGGGTGTTGAAGTGGGAGATGTGGAGGCTCCAGTGCTAAGACTGGAAAGAGAAGGGGAATCTTGTAAGAGAAAGAGAACTAGTATGACTGAAACTGCCGGGATTAAGAAAAACGGCAGCAAACTTGGACAGGATGCTAGAAGTGAAGACGGAAAATTCTTCCTTTTTGTTTTTCTGCTTATTTCTTTTACCAGAGGGAACTTAGTTAAGTCAGTGGGAATTGCTGTAAGTAACAGCCAGCAGCTGTAATCTTACCACTGCGTCCTTTGCTCTGCATCCGTGTCTTTCCTATAGGAGCTCTCAAAGGAAACAGATTTTGCTGGCCACTCGGTCATTCTGGTGTGTCACACATCAGCTGGGATCTTGGTCGCATCTCACAGAAGTGAGAAAGAAATCGTTACAGGTGTTATGTGAGCAAATATTTTTTTGTCTTTTAAATATTCACGTAATTTCTGCGGGGCTTTGGAAACGTTTACTGCAGCTTACAAATGTTATAACTCCAGAGCACCAACCTGATTGTAATTATAATGCCACTCTGACATGTGAGCTGCAGAGAAAAAGAATTTAGTTCAATAAAACACTGCTTAAACAAATGGGGGAATAACTAAAGGTAATGGATACTGTGGTTTCTGTACAAGTCTATGCAGTCTAATGAAATCTACAACTCCAACATGAAGGAATGACAGATAAAAAGAAAAGAACAATAGTCATTACTTTTGTGTTCTCCAACAAGAATGTGCTCTGCTCCATCTGTTAGTTCTGCAGCTGTGGTTAACTAATAAACAGTATTCCCAGTCCTGTACTAACTGCATTTGATGTGGCTGGTACACAAACATGAATGTCTTGGCAGAGTAAGGTGCTATATGGGTTGTTAAAGAGGAGAAGCCTTGTCAATTTTAGATCAGATGGAAGCAAAGGGGAAAGCTTTGCCTTTGCCATATGGAAAACCAAACAAGCCAAAAGTGGTTTACCCACTTTTCTGAAACTGTAAAACAGATAGTACAGAGTAATAAGAATATGCTGGAGGCTATGGAGGACTAATGTCAGCTTTAAAAACGCTCACAAGCTGTGGTTTCCTTTTCCCTCTCTGTTTCCTTTGGCTTTATCAGGTGCAACAAAAGAAAGACCCTCCTGAAATGCTTCAGGAACATTAATGTTTGTTCCCTCACTGCTGTCTTTAGAAAGCAGCTTGCACAAGAGGCATCTGCGACCTGAATGAAAGAGGGATGCCTTTGGCCTTTTCCCTGCTAGCTCCACACTCACAGCCTCAGTAGAATCTTGTGTCTGAGAGCCTTGCTGGAAGGTAATCTAGACACATATGAAGCCCACTGAAAACAAGACTTCAGAAGGCAGGATCTCTGCTACGGTATATCTTGCAATGCCAGGATATTTAAACAAGTGATGTTTTTTCACAGCTTTTCCATCCCACAGGTTTAAACAGGAATTGTGAGGAACAGGTACTGCTGCAAGCAGGAACTATTCCATTTGGTCAGCTGTTGACTCTGTAGTTTAACTTTAATCCTCAAAGTTTAAAACCATTTGGCCTGGATGTCTTGGTTCAGGGGTGTACCAGACCTGCAGGTGGAAGATTTCTCTTACTCCTGTTTTACATGGATCAAAATGGTCAGCTTCAAATGTTATTTACTCTGTTCTCACAGAGTCGTGCCTGAGGCATCACTGAGATTTTCTTTTCTAGTCACTGGCAAATATTGTTATGCCCAAGTAGCTGTGAGTCATGCTGGCAGCCACAGCGTTGGTTCAAAACTGGCACTATATGGTATGCTGCTTTTTGAACTGAAAGGGAAAACGCTTCTCATAGAAAACTGCCCTGCATGAAATATTGCAGTCTTAGCAATAAAGAGATGTAACAAAGCTATGTAATTCTGTTGTCCCTTGCATTTGTTCTGCAACCATATAAAACCAGAGAGAGACAATATATACAGCACCTGGTCCAAATAGGCTTTTTAGTATTTCTTTGGGGGAAGAAGGATCATTCATTAAAAACCAAAGTATTTACACTGACATAGGTACGTAATGAGTCTTCAGTAAATATTTCTTAGTACCTGATACAAGTGAAGTAAGGGGTCCTTAGCATTTTTACTGTTCTAAGTGTGTGTAGAAGAGGTTTAAATGAAAACAAGAGCTAGCGATTGAACCAGGTAAAGGAGGACAAGGTTGCAGGAAGCTCCGTGTACCTGCTGCCATTGTTGTCAGTGGCCATAGAAACTTGAGGGTATTTGTGCCTCTCCCCAGTTCTGCTTTGAAACCACTCTGCTGTTTTCCCTCCCTGCTGCTTCATTAATCCCCTATCCTTCAGCAGCTTACACCTGATTTTCTTTCATTTATGACTAGCTTCATTCGGCTCAGTGAGCCAAGACATGTTTAGGACCCCGACCTTAGCTTTTGGGCACTCTGGGTGCACAGCATACAGAACTTCCCACTGAGCAGCACCCTGCCTGAGGCAACAGGGTCTGAACAAATACAGATGACATTTAAATTCTGAAGTTAGGATGCAGCTGGGGAGAACCATATGTATAGAAAATATAGGCAAGACGGGACATGTGTGTATATATATTTATATATGTATATTTCTATATATATACACAGCATGTGCCCACACATGTACAGCCATGTCAGCCCACAGTTAGCTTCTGAACTGGGAGCAAACCTCCAGAGGGCCCAGGTCCTTTGTGATGTAAATCCAGCAAATTTATATCAGTTGTACACACAGCCCTGGGCCTTCCCTGGCACACGAAATGGAGACACAGGAAAGGAAATTGGTCTTTCTTCCCTCATGAATTTCTTTCATTTGATTTCTCAAATGTAAAATTACAGCTCCTCCAACGCACTAAAACCTGCCATACAGATGAATGAGGCCATGGTTTTGGTCCATGTGTACCCACGTAGCTCCTCTACACCCACTGCCTATGCTGTACCAATTCACACCATGGGGGATCTGACCTTGTGTTTGTAAACCGAATGACACAGCTAACCCAGAGCAAAGCACAAATGAACCATATTCTGTAGAGCCAGTATCTTGCTAATAACTTCCTAAAATTGTTCTCCAGCATTAATTGAAATCATAAATCCCAATCACATTCAAAGCATAACTACTGTGTGCCATTGGCTCACTTCAGTTCTTAATCAGTCTTCTAGGGATTTTACTTGCTGCTTCTTCCTTCCCTCAGGAACAGCCATATTTATTATTGCAGTTCAAATACTTGGAGATATTTCAGTTGAAAAGCCATATAACATCTCTCTAAGCATGTCAATACGTGTTCAGCTTAATATGAATGTCTGTGCCATTCCCACTGGAGAAAGGCAAAAAATGTCAAGGAAATATATTTAACTTGTTTCTGCACAGATGCCTGCAGATATGTTGCATCTAAAGAATATTTAAATTCTGTTTTGTTAAGACAGGATGCTTACATTATACAGTGGAGCAGCCAGGAGGTTATAGTCTCCACTAGACAATTTGCCAGACAAGAAAGATGGCTTAGTTGCAGTGTTGACAGCTTTATTCTTGTGGCTTTGGCAGAAAAATAGGCAAAAAGATTGCAGAGGTGGCAGGAGAGAATACAACACGCAAGTTCAGGAAAATATTAACTGGTTGTAAAATGAGAGGGTGGATGCACTAAAGGAGATGGCATTTCAGCTGTATAACGACTTATTGCAACATTTTTATGGTCAAATTATGCTCTTTTTGTGTGCTGTATTTTTGCATCTGCTGCCCAGCTCCAATGGTGAGGGATGGAATGTTTATTTGGCAGGAGAAAAGGGCAGGAGCCATCCATCATTTTCAGCTGAATCATCCCATTGCTCTCAGTTGAAGAGTCCCCTGAGAGGTTTTTTCCTTTTCTAATATATTATACGCTGTGATTTTACAGATCTGCTTTTATTTTCTAAACCACACTTGCATAAAGCCCCTACAAACATCCCTGATCTGAATGTAGGTTTAGAAGCTCAGACAACCTGGTGTATCTCCACAGTAATGTCCCTGGGCTATCCCGAGCTGCTGAGTATGACAGAGCCAATTCTTCACCAGACTTGTTAGCCAGAGCAAATGCGAAGGTGCTTCCAGGGGTGGGCAGTCCCAGTTGCATTGAAGGTTGTTTGGACTCTCATTCTATGTATAACTCTAAACCAGCTTTTCTCAGCAACTACATAGTCCTTGTGCACATCATGAGTGTCCTCGCTGACAGTGCGATCTCTATTCTGAAGAGCATTGAGCATGAATAAGGGGAAAGACAGCAAATATGATGACTCTCCCTTCAGAAATATGAAGACAGACAGTGAGGCACACTTTCTCTTTCTTCTCCTTTCACAGTGTGGAGGCTTTTATTGAAGGACTCTTGGAGCAGTTGTAAAACTAATTCAGTCCCCTCTGCCTCCCTTGGTCCCCTTGAACTTAATTTTTCGCTTCCAGTGCTACAGGGTACATCCATTCTGATTCTCTCAAGATCTGCCCTGCTTTCCTAGACTCAGTAAAAAAAGTAAGGTTTTCAAGCAAGAAAAAGAATTTACATGATTTGGAGGGAGATAATGAAAAGCTCTATCTAGTGAGATCGGTCAGTTTTACAACTTAATGTTAGGATTTCCTTTAAAACTGGGGCATGAGGGTAAGGGAGGCCAACCTAAGGACCTTAGAAAAAAGCAAGGAATTAAATCACCTGGCTACACACAAACGTATGCCCAAAAGGTGTCAGCCTTCTCAAAGATGCTGTGTTTTCTGTCTCAAGGATTCGAAGGTTATATGGGAATTTGCTACAGCAGGCATAGATAAGAAATAATGGAAGAGGCAGGGTTCAGTGACCAATAGAGAGAGAAACAACAACCACCAAGGGAAAAAGTGAACAAAATACAAACTACAAGACCAGGAACACCTTATACTGAAAGAACCCTGAAGACTGGTGGAGAAAGAACCTCAAATAGCGGTTAGGAAACTGGCAACAGAGAGAGAGAAGATGCCGAACCCAGTTCATGCAACTGGAGAGAAAGGTCTGCCTGATTTGGTGACTCCTGATAGCCTGAGTCTCAAGAAGGTAGGAGACCTGATAAAGAGAGAGCTGACAGAACTGTCTAGAAAATGGGTTTGATTTTTTTCGCATGGAAAAGCATGGTGCTTTTTTCTCTAAACCCAGAACATTTCTATTTTATGGAGTCAATCAGAATATTTTCAGATTACTTCCAGTGGCAGAATTTTAGTGAATTAGGAATTAACTTTAATTAAGATGGAAAAATGTTGTGACAAAAGTACCAATGCAGATCCTGTGGATGCTGAGTTACTGAAAGAGTAAATCGTGATAAGGGAGCAGAGCTTCCAAGGAGCAAGTGCACCAAGGTCCTTTTCCCAGTGCCAATCTCTCTGATGTTATTCAAGCCAACCACCTGAACCAGGCACTTCTTGATGACCACTAAGTTTTTATAGCTCGGATCAAACTTATTTACTGAGTTCTTCTCTGTGTTCTGTACAATAGTTTTTACTGGTTCAGATATATTTTTATCGCATGAACAATTTATTTCACATTTTTACAGGTAAGCTGTGTGCAGTTTGGCTTAGAGAAACTTGTTTTTTTCAACAGAACATCTATACAACGTTATTACCGGATATTTAATGGAACATTTTTACAGTGATGGAGTTTGGTCAAAAAAGCAGCAGTTGATTGTGTCTATGTGCAAAACTGATGGTGTGAATGCTTCTGCCCTGGCACAGAATACAAAGAGCATTTGAAGTTCTCTCAGCACTAGATATTTTCACAGATACACTGCTTAAATTCCTCCACAAACACCTCAGAGAACTTTCAGGGGATGGTGGACATTTTTCCCCTTCATTCACCTTCATGCAGCTCAGTGTTTGCTGTGCAGTTGGTGTAATTTTTTGGCAGTGCAGAAGCCCGGTTCCTGTAGGAAATGTTTTTTTTTCCAATTATCCTGTAGGTTTCCAAAGCAAAAAGAGGATTCTAAAGCTGGTGAAGGAAACTGTGACCTCTACAGGTGTGACTGGGCTTCCTTCAGAGGTTGCGTAAGAACAGTAATTTTATGTTTTTACTTCTGTGCCTTATACTTTTTCCTTTACTTGTACATGGACAAGTGTACGTTACACCTCCCATAGTTACAGTAACAGCACCTGAAAGACCCATGAAATGATAGTTTGCCTATGGAAATAGTTTGCTGATGGAAATAATTTACTGTCCTATGCTTCAGTGTAAAGGAGTTAACTGGATTTTCATGACTTGACAGCTATTCTGAAGAGTTTGAAATGCTGAGATGCTCAGAAAACGGAGGAAATCAAACAAAAAGTCTCTAGAAACCTCCATGAGGATCCAAAGTTTAGGCTAGTTCCCCATACTGCGAAACTATGTTAAATCAGTACATGAATTACAACATAGTCCTTGCTGAGTCTTTACATGCAACAATACCGCACATCTGTACCTCGTCTTCATGGCTTATTTTGTTGAATGTTCAGTGCCTTTCACAAGGCACTGCAGTGGATTTAAAGCCTAGGCTTGGTTTCAGAAACCCCTCAATTCAATCTCTTTGCAGAGAAGCCTGTGTTTGACATGCATTTCACCCTCTGAAAGTCCTGTGCTCAAAATGTCTTTGGGTTTACCTATCTCCTGCTTTTTTTCTGTTCTTCTCTCATCTTGCCAGCTATTCCTGACATGGGTAAACTGAGTTATCATGAAAAGCAGGCACTGGGTAAAGTGAGCGAAGTGAAAGCAATGAAGGAGAATAAAAAAATCCAATAGGATAAAAATGCTTTCCATTCAATTCTTTCAGGGGTTGTTCACTTGGAATCCCAGGGTGCTGTTGCAGTGTTTGCTGTGTTTTTATAGACAAAAGGGATATTTGCTCTGTGAGCACTACAGCATTGGGATGATGAAGAGCTTTGGTTACTGGGCTGTTTGTGATCTCAGCTCCTGACTCAGGGGAGACATTTTTGCTCCAATGACCTCTAAGCTGCCTTTAGGTTATTGATTGGCTAATAGGGAAAATTGATTTTTAAGTAGCTCACCAGTTTTGAGACCTAAACAGAGCTGTCACTTCCAGTAAGTGTACTTTTACTCAATCATATAAATTTTCTCAGTCATCAATTCATTCTGGATGCTGAAAAAGGTGAGGATGTGCCAAAAGGGTTTGTCAAGGAGCCCCGACACAGAAGACATAGTCCAGGACAATCCATACATAAAATGTGTTTAATAATATGTTATGCCTATCATACATGCTCCACTACTGGCAGAAAACAGCGGGCTGTGCCTAAGGCACAATGGGCTGAAAATAAGAAAAGGCAAATTCAGGAAATATCAGGAAAAGATACCAGACAGTATCAGAGGAAGAATATCAGGGAGGGACTTCTGAAGCGAGGTGTCTCACTCACAGGTCAGCTTTTCTTGCCATGAGACCTTTAAAGCTAAAGAAGTAGCTGAAGATGTAATATATTGGCCTGAACTGGTCCAGCAAGAAATGGTATCTTCCAAGTGACTTCTTCAAATTCTAATATACATAAACTGAACTGTAAGATTTTGCAGGTAGAACTGGGGCTTTGTATTTCATAAGTGTCTTCCTGCAAGATCTGATTCCAGGGGTTCCAAGTTTCATGCCCTCACTTGTTTTCAGCTTACCTGCAAAGTGGTAGCTGAGCTGAAAGCTGGAAGGTTGGGTGTATTTGGGGGGCCTGAGCCAGAAGAGGCTGTTTGGGGGTTTGGTTTGGTTTGGTTGCTTGGTTTGTTAGTTTCACAAACAATAAAAAAGGAGATCTGAAAGAAATGTCATTCTGTGGTTCATCAGAAATACTCAGTTTGCCCAAAGCAGTGCATTTTTATTTTCAGGATATTATATCAAAACCAATTACATTACGTTTTACAGGGAAAAATGTCATTGAAATAGAAAACGAAGGGGCACCTGTTAGAAATGGCAAAACGAAACATGTGAAGAGCAGAGTGAAATGCATTCCATTTGTTAGAAGAAAAACACTGGAAGTTAAGATTCAAAATGTTCAGAAACACCTTCTTTTGTCACATTGAAAATATGCCTGTGTCGAGCCTAACTAACTGGTGAGCAGTACTCTGTAGTAGCCGCTCCTTTCAACCTCTTTATTTTCTGAGTGAATCTAATATATGTAATTCTTCTTTACCTGATACTGGATAAACATTAATGCATGTTAATTAATGCAATCACATTATTAGCTTCAGTGACTTGGTTGAAGTTGGTTATGATAGTGGCAGGTTTTTCTGGGAAGGCTGGTGCTGGTAAGGTAAGTCTGTGTATGTGGAGAATCTATGCATTCAGCAGCTGTGCAAACAAGCCATTTGGCATCAAAATTATCTTAGCTTACAGGATCCTATCTCATATACATGGATTACGATTTTGCAGTCTATAGGTGACCTGTGATATACAATCCTATCAGTGGATGCAGGAATGTAAATAGAGGTGATATCCTGCAAATAGTTCCTTGAAGTGAACAGTAAAATGTGTGTGGATGTACCAGGGCTGGGAACTAAAGATACAACTACATCCATATCATGAAACTTTATCTGGTGTGGCACCCCACAGAATTGATGCTTACAAAGGCCCCTATCTGCCCTCCATCTTGGTTTACGTATTTCTGTTCCAAGCAGAGACAATTCCTGACAAATTCATGTGGGCAGATTTTTTTTCCTCAGCACATCCAAGCTGTACTTCCTCGCACGACAAACAAGGCTGGGAGCTGATAAAAGCCAATCTGATGCAGTGCAACCTGGTGCCACAGCTGAAAACCATCTGAATTTGATGAAATCCTTCAGCAGCATAACTAGGTGTGGTGCAGACATGCTGCTGGGAGAGACAGAGTGTTTGAGACTCTGTTCACAGTGCCAAAACAGAGGGTTACAAAGATCATGCTCTAGAGAAAGGGCCACAAAACCTTTTCCTTTATATATTGACTCACACTGGAATTCTCATTCTTTCTTCTTTTTCTGCTCTTTCCTGGTTAGTCAGCTGCACAGAATTCAAATTTAAGCATCTTCTTGAGCTCATAGTTAAACTGCTGTTCTTCCAGAGACGGAAAGTAAGGAAAGTAGCAAAGCTCTGAAGTACTTCCTTGGCTTTGGGCAACATCTTAGCCTGGAATTGGTGAACACAGGGATTTGCAAATGAGATAAAATCACATCTACAGGCAGGATGTGGTTCTGTATTTACTAATATCCCCTCTAAAACATACATGGTGGTCTCCATCATGTAAAATATATAGCCGGCAGCATGGAAGATTTTAAAGGATACTTTTAATTGAATGCTGCAGATTTTAATTATATATGCTAAGTTTTAGTGTTGCTATGTATTCCGCAGTATTCTCGGGGGGGTAAATGGGACTGCAAATGTGTTACGAGTTACATTAAAAAGTAATGTCTTCAAACTGTGTCACTCGAAGGAAAACTCCAACACGTGTTCATTGTTTTGAGGAGATTTGTGTCTGAAATTGGACATAAATGCACCTGCAACCTGCATTCAGTGAGTGCTCCCTTACTGCGCAGTAACCCAGCTAATTTCTGTGGGACTCTGAGAATGACAACACTGATACCCGGGGTAAGGAAAAGAGTCTGCTCTTTACTGTTAAATACAAATCTAAACCTCATCACTCTTAGACTGTGCTGTAGACAGATGCTAGTTTACTAGAAAATTGGAAGCAAGCAGCCATCCCAAGATGTTCCCTTTAATCTCTTACCTGCATTTCTTTCTTGCCTTTCACTGATATTCATGCGTGTTTTAGGCTCTTTCTGTCTGCTGAAGTGTTTGTTGCCCTCTGTCAGAAGCAATTAGACATTTAATAGACTGAGGGCAAGTTATCTTAGGATGGAGGAGCTTATTTCTGTAAACTCCAAATGCCATCAAAGCTTATTTTTTCAAAAACGTGCCATTTACATGCTGCTTTAATTTGTTCTCAATAATTTATTGCCTACTAATGTCTCTTTTCCAGTCCTGCTTATTCTCAGTGGAGACAGTTGGATTTTATGGGAAGGTATGATTGTTGTGAAGATGTGGAGGAAAGAACCCCTAAGGGTTTATGCATTAAGGCCTAGAATTTCACAGACTTGGGGTTTCATAGGCTATTTTTTTCTCTGTACTGAGGGATATATCTATTAAATCCACTTAAATAGGCAGCTGTGGAAATAACCAATTTTTTGAAACCTTTGTAAGCATCAGGCAAATACATCTGATTTCTGATGCTTACTAGATTGTGTGTGGAGTTTGAATTTGCAACTCCATTTAGAGGCACTAAATGCCAGGTCTGTCTGAGGCACTACCCGTTCTGTTTCTGTTGGGTCACCCCTGTTGCATCATAGGATCATAGAATAGTTAGGGTTGGAAAGGACTTTAAGATCGTCTAGTTCCAAACCCCCTGCCACGGGCAGGGACACCTCACACTAAACCATGTCACCCAAGGCTATGTCTAACCCGGCCTTGAACACCACCTGCAATGGAGCACTCACAACATCCCTGGGCAACCCATTCCAGTGCCTCACCACCCTTACAGGAAAGAATTTCTTCCTCAGATCCAATTTAAACTTCCCCTGTTTAAGTTTGAACCCGTTACCCCTTGTCCTATCACTACAGTCCCTCAGGAAGAGTCCCTCCCCA
>JASSUY010024356.1:0-16201 GCA_032466535.1 Forpus xanthops | reverse complement strand
AGATCCAATCTAAACTTTCCCTGTTTAAGTTTGAACCCGTTGCCCCTTGTCCTCTCACTACAGTCCCTCATGAAGAGTCCACTTGTGAAAGCTTCAAGTACTGGGAAAATATTCACCAAGGAACATACACTCCTCCAAAGTGTAATGAATACCATTCCACCATACAGAAGTTTAAATTATTGGGGGGGGAGGGAGGAGGGAGGAGAGGGGGGGTGGGGTTAAAGGACAAAACCCATGAATACCTTTTCTCCTTAATCATTGCATTGTTTTCTATAGTAAACCAGCCAACGGGGAGAGTTGACATTTAGCAGAACTTCTTTCTAGTCTTAAGCAGTATGGAACACAGAAATAGGTAGAAGTTTTTTTCTCATAACATTACATTTCTCTCAGAAAGCAATTCCCCACTATGAAAACTGTAGCTAATGCAGTTATTTAGATTTTGGTTGAAGAAATATTTCAACCTAAGAAAAAACTTATTTCAACAGCCAGAATTTTCAACAGTAATTTAAACAACATTTCAAAGTAAAACACTACACATTTTTTTCCTAACTAGTAGCATGCAGTTCTGCTATTAAAGAGATTTTTAAGCATCACTGTTGCTAAAAGTAAAAAAAAAAAAAAAAACCACAAACAATTTCCAGGACCAATTAAACAATGGAAAAGTTTTTCCCATGAAACCATTATGACAGTTACATTCTTTAAGGGTTCTATTATTATTTAATTTCTTAAATCAGCATTTAAGATTCTGCAAATTTGACCTTGGGGAACTGGATTCCAGGCATCTTTAACTCCCACTGAAAACTTCTCAACTCAAAAAGGCTTGACATTATAACACTGATCCTGGAAGCAAATACATTTCTGAGTGTTTCCTCTGCAGCTACTAGCCTCACTGGCAGTACCAGAAATCTAAAAATACTGGAAAGCAAGAAAAAATTAACAAAAAAAAAAAAACAAACATACAATTTTTTTTTAATAGTAGTAGTAGCTGCAGATAAGAAAAGGATAGTCACAACAGGCTCCAAAAGAAACTACATTTTAACAAGGTGTGGAATTGTTTAATTTCACTTCACCAATACTCTTAATTATATAAGCAAGTTTATGCATTAAAAATGGATAAATGCTTGCAAGACTTCTATATTACGTACAGAAATAAGATATCAGAAAAGCAGACTGTATGGTCATATATTCTCTTCCCTCACTTCTTTTTCCTCCTTTACCTGATAGTTTTAGCTTCGTAGATGGATGTACCTAATCTGCTTTTACGTTTCTGGTTTGCCCTTCTTACCACCACTTATTGTTTCAATTTTCCACTCCCCATCTTCCCTCTCCTATTATCAAACCAATATGCAGGATGAACTGTAATTTTAATCTGTGACCTGAACAGGTTGGCTAAGCAACACAGGCTTCAAGCTTGCTGGAATACACATTTTTATGGCATACAGGAATCACACAATGCGCTCAAAGGTCAGACAACTACTCCAACCACCATTTTCATGACTATATAAGGAAATTAGTCTTCAAGTAATCACATTGACTGTCAGGTGTTATTACAGCAACCATGCAAATGATAAGCCATAAGCACAGCTTGATATTACATGAAACTAATTTGTACAGTTCAGAGGACCTCCATGCATCTAGGCTGCATTTCCTCTAATCACCATATCAGCCTCTATAATGATCCTTTTTCACAGGTCATGAAGCCATCAAGAAATGAACTTAGTATAATCACTTGTGTCTACCTGCAAGAAACAGCTGAGATTTAACTGCAGTCATGCTAACTACATGAGAGAGACACTTCATGAATCCAGAGTGGATAAGCCCCAAGAAGAATATTGATTTTACCTCAAATAAACAGAAAGAGAGGGAATAAAAGTGCAATCCATGTACTCCTGTGCCCTGGAGCTTGCTGGTACAAGGCAAAGTCATTCAGTGTCTTAAAACAAATATACTGGCCTGCAGAGGCGTGTGGTAAAGAAGCAATGAAAGCAAAGAAGATAGAGGACTGGGTGCCGAAGAATCATGCACGGATGGGTGTGGAAGAATCGTGCAACTCTATGGCAAGATGACTGCTCAAGTGGGGAAAATGCAGGGAAAAATAAAAAGGGAAAAGTAAAAGGGGGGTGGATAAGGACTAATGTCAGCTTTGGCAGAAATCTTAGCAGTGCCACATATACTGAATGTAATACTTAGCTCTACCTAGCTGCATGAATTTCCCTGAGTTCTGCAAGCTCTCCACACCTAAGACTTATTTCACCAATATGAATCCTGCACTGGAAAAACAATATACAGAATGGTCTCAAGGCATACTATTCCCACTAGTAATGAGCCACTCTCCCTAGAGCAGGATAATATACCTGCTCCTCCTCCTGAGGGTCAGGAGACATAAAAACTTAAAATAATGGGATAAGGAAGAAACAGGGAACTGAATTAAGAGTTTATTGAGCTGCTTGTCGTGCATTCAAGAAAAGCCAGGAACAAATTCAAGTGTTTCAGTTGGCATTTCTTTAATGTGTTTGGGGAGTGGTAGGTTTTGAGAATGCCCATAAAGATGTTTTCATGGGGAGAATCTATGAGGCTTCTTATATGCTTGCAGCACAACAAAATTGTTATTATGGGCAGTTTTATAAGACCAAGACTTGATGACACGATCAGAAGGCAGCAGACAGGACTTTGCAAGTGGGAAGGGAAACAATTCCCCTAACTTCACTACCAGTGAAGAATGAGAAGCAGGAGATATCTTCAGTGAATTGATACTTAAAAAACAAAAAAAAAAAAAGGCAAAAAAAACCCCACAAAAAAACCAAACAACAAAACAAAACAACAAAAAACAACCCTCCCCAACTAATTACACGCTTGGCAAATGCTTAAGGAAACTGCACCACAAATTTATACAGCATTCTACCTATGACAAATGAAAGCACTTCTGTAATACCTATATTAATATGATCTCACTGTTAACTCATGAGGCTTTCAGGCAAAAGCACTTTGTGTACTCCAATTATGGTTTAACTACAACAGAAAAAATCACCCTATTGTGTCAATAAATTTACCATATTTCTTAGGACTGAAAGCTAAAGAATAACATAGCCTGCTCAAACTCTCCTAAAATCCCAGCAGCTATCTTGCTATGTCAAAACAGGAGTGACACAGAAATTTTAACCCTACATCAAATTAGTGAGCTGTGCAAATTCCACCTTTCTTAGTATGACTGCTATCTCGGGCTTGGAAATTTACATTTACAATGTTGTCTTCAACAATAAACAGATTTAACCGAAATTGTGTAAAAAACTGTGCTCCAACTTACACTAATAACAAACCCCAGATATACTTGGTCTTCCTAGATCATTACTGTTACACTTAGGAAAACATGTAAAGCTACATAGTTTCTGCTTTCTAATAATAAATCTTGAAAGACTAATATTTATAAAGTCAGCTGATAGAAAACAATACAGTATGTGTTTCAAAACAAACTAAAATAAAACTCAGTTATGTTTTATGAAGTTTCTCAAAGTATTCCAGGTCCTTCCCACATTAGCAAACTTTGAAAGGTCAGCAGAAATTTTAATGAAACGATATACGTGTATTTAGCAGGATGAAAACAATCTGTGCACAAAAAAAATATTAACATGTTGCCCAAAAGCATCCATCTGAACCAAAACAGTAACTGAAACGTACATGCCCCCCACCACGTTTTACATGCAAAAGATACAGCCTCAGGACAGTGAAAACAGGAAACAGAATTAAAGGCCTCCAATAGGATTTTATTTTAGCCTTCAGAATAACGCTAATACAAAGTTCATGAAATGCAGAAAAAGCTATACATCATAATTAGAAAAACAAAGCTCAAACTCCTGTTTCCTCTTACATACTCTCTCTGCTATTTCTACACAACTCCATTTTACCCTTTCATACCCTGATCTCCTGCAGACTTACTACACAAGGTCCCATACGCACGGGTCAGCAGCTTATGTTCACCAGCACATCCCAGGACCTCTACTTAAACATACCTTCTGCATTAGTGTGAGGAAACACATATCTCTCCACGCACAGTAAAATGCTTAAGTAGCCTTTTCCTGAAGGCTTCTGGTACTTTATGCACTTAAAGGCGCTCACACTCTCAAGGGAACATAAACAGATAGCAACATACGCGACTTAATACCTACAAGGAGAAGAGTCGAGCCGGTGGGCTCTGAACCCCATACCCACCCTCCCGCTAGCTAAGCGAGATGGATTATTCCCTTCTTTCCATCCCGCTCCCCCAGACACGATCGAGAGATAACTTCGAGAACCAGTCACCGGCATCCAAAACGATCAATAACTCACTCTATCCACCTCTACCTACCCGACCGCCGAGCTCCCTCAGCGCCGCGGCACCCTCTGGGACCCGCCGCCACCTGCAGCCGGCGGGGCGGGGCGAGCTAATGGGCAGCGCCGGGTGCCAATGGCAGGGCGGGTGGTGGCAGGGGCGGTCCGGGCCTAGGCGCGGGGTTACTGGGGGTCGTTTTGTGCCGCCCTAGAGATGAGTAAGGGACCAGAGCCGAGTGTTGTTGATGGGGGTGCTGTATGCTCCCTGGGGAGGTCGTAGGGTCCCCGGGGCAGCCCGAGGAGAGTGTTGCCATAGCTGGCCCAGGGGAGCAGTGAGCTATAGAGAGCTCTCTGGAGGAGCTTTCTTATCCCCCACTGAAGTATTCTCCTCGCCACCCCTCAGCACGGGGTCGCTCCCCACCTTGGCTTTAAGCAGCCCTGAAAACTGCGACAGTTTCCCCCCCGGTTATGCACTGCGAGTACCCTGGGAGTCGTAGTTCGCGCTCTGGCTGGCGCTCCCAGCAGCCCCTCGGTGGCGCGGCGCGGCTCGGCGGGGTGTGCTTCGCCGCTGTTGAGTTGCTACCGGTGTGTGCACTGCCCTGCCGAGGAAAGCCCTGCCGCGGCAGCGAGGGCTGCATAGGAGGCCGCTAGAAACCAAGCACATAGCCGCCCTGACAGCCCTCTCGTATGGTGAAGAGGTTAAACCTCAGCCGCACCGCGGACCCGTGCACCGCCCTCTCGACAACCGAGGAGGTTTGGGTTCTGCCGGACGCCGTTGCGCAATTCCCGCCTCTGCGACGCGCGGCCTGTTTCAAAGCGGGAACCATGGCCGAGCAGGGCCTGGAAATGTCCTCCATGATCCCGGCGCTGCGGGAGCTGGCCAGGTAGGGTGGACCCAGCTCCCGCTTCGCAGGCCTTGTGGAGCGGGGGGGTTCCGCTGTGCTGGGGGAAGTGCACCCGGCCTCACCATCAGTGTGTGGCGCGGGGAGAGTGGAAAAGTAAATTGCTTCTCCACTGCTGTGAGAGGACGCCTGGGGCGTCTGCTTTCTTCCCTCATCCTCTTCCCCGTCTTCTCTTGCCACCGTCCTGTGTGGTTCCTTCCCTCACGGATGATGCTGGTACATCCTGGTGGGAGAGGTGTTGGCCTGCATGGCACCCGGCCTGCTGGTGGTTTCCGTTGTGTTTGAGGAGAGGCAAGACATTGGTTATTAAAACAAATTTTCATTTAATTTTGAAGATTTCTGTAATAAAATGCACTTAACATCTTGTGGTTGAGGTAGATTTCAGGTAGTTATTTAGTAATTTTAAATGAATAACGTCAATATAATGTGCTTCTAATTTTAGTGCTAGTCCAGGAGAATACAATACAGTTGTGCAGAAACCAAGACAAATACTCTGCCAGTTCATTGACAGGATTCTTACAGATGTAGATGTTGGTAAGCATTACATCACTGCCTTTTAATATAATCATCTGCTTTATGGTTTAAATAATTCCTGCCAAAAAGTTACAAGTCTCATTTCAAGAATTTAGTAGTTGAATGCACTACTACTTATGTCTTATCTTTTAATAACTTCCATGATGAAGAATTTGTTACTAAGATGTGAAATAACTTAAGCCAAAAAAAAAGAGTGGGGATGTGTAAGATAGGGTTGTGTGAATATAAGCGCTCACAACACTGAAAATCAGTAGTAATGTGATTGCTCTTTGAGTAGTATAGCTTGCAAATCCTAATACAGGGTCTTTGAGAACTGAACCACTTTGTTGTAAACAGCTTTAATTTTAATTTTACTATTCTAGCTAAGCCTTATTTTGGTGTTCTTTAAACCATGATAAGTTTCCAATTATTACAATAGTTTAACAACAATTTGGTAATTATGAAATTCATATAGTACAAAAAATACTATTTGTAGTTATCTGTACATTTGCATAAGGGAGGATCAGAGTAAGGGTAACTTAACTGTTTCCCAGGTATAATTTTATGTAGCTGTCTCACTATGGCAGATGTTTTGTGTAGTGAATTGATAAATTTCAGTATCACACAGGTTACTCTATAGATGATGTTTGTTAATTCTAGATGGTGTTTGTTAATTCTAGGTGATGTTTGCCAATTATCTTATAGTACTGAAAAGGAAGGCTATAAAAATAAAAAGGCAATTTACTTTAAATACTGCTTTTGAATGCATCAGTGTTATATTTTATCATTACCTTGAAACTTGTCTGATTAATTCCTATATGAATCTGAGATAGTTTCCTTGTTGTGGTAACTAACCATGTGGAATTTGGAAAAATCTAATGTGTTTCAGATACCTGCTTAAATTGAGCTGAACAAGAGCATTAGATATGCTTAATATTTTGCCAAACTTTCTAATTGAGTAAGCTGAACTTACCATTTTAAAGTTTATATGTCTTGGACATTTGGAACAACTTTAGGGTGGTTATTTTTTTACCAAGATCATAAATCTAGAGAAAATTAATTAAAATTAAATGGTAACTCTTTGCTAATCTTCACTTATAAAGCAGCTGGACATAAGCTAAGTAATTTCTATGCATAAACTTCGGTTTTGCATAGAAGGCTTATAGTATGCACTAAATCATCCTCATGGATTGATAAAGCACTCTTCTAATGGATAATTATGCAAGTTTGATACCATATCATAGTATCTTATATTAAAAATGTCTTCTTCCTCTTTAGGTGTGAACAAACTTTGTGAAGTTGACTTATTGCAATGCTAATTTAGAAATGTCTTTTTTTTTATTATTATTTAAGTTGCTTTGGAACTGATTAAGAAGTTAGATTCACAGCCCAGTTCTGTAATGTTGCTTGACTTTATTCAACATATCATGAAATCTTCCCCGCTTATGTTTGTAAATGTGGATGGAAATCAGGAGGAAACTGAAAGTGGTTGCATTGGTGAGTTTGTTGAAAATATTTATGTTAAAGCTTGATATTTTCAGGACTTAGCTTTTCTGACAGTAGGATCATACAAAAGAATAAAAACGGGAAAGGGGCAGGTTTGTAAATTCAGTTACATATTTATGAGTAAGTTAATATTATGATAGATTTTCAATATGTGGAATGATTTGCCCTTGTGATAATGGAAACTCATCCAGAGTTTGACCTTGCTCATTACTGTTGCTTAGTGTGACTAATCTGATTCATGTTGATAAGGTATTCTGTACTTACATTTGTTGACCAAGGTTAGGTTTTCTGACAGAGGAAAATATCTGAAACTATCTGGTGTAAAATGTCTGGCAGGGTTTTTGTTTAGTTGGTTTTCCCCATCTGCCCTGCATACCTCCCCATTTTCCTCTTTTTCAATAAGACCTGCTGAAGAAACGTCCCACTGAGGCTCTGTTTACTAGACCTACACTCGCTTATCTCAAAGAATTTTCTTTTGCTGTACTTACCAGCACCCTGGCCTTGAAGAGGTGCTCATAATAGGAGGATTGGGTTTTTGTTTTATTAATTTTCTGTTCACTGTTTCTTTTTTATTGTCCTAGAATTTAGCAACTGGATCATAACAAGGCTTCTCCGAATTGCTGCAACTCCAAACTGCAACACGTTGCACAAAAACATCTGTGATGTCATTTGCTCTTTACTTTTTCTGTTTAAAATGAAAAGTTGCTCCATTTTTGAAGTACTAACAAAAGACTTGCTGCAGCTTTTCCAAGACTTAATCTTCTTGCATGAGAAAGATGCACAAAAGCAGATCTGGGGAGATGGAGTTGTCTGGCCAGTGACTGTAAAGAGATTTTCAAGCAATGCAAATGACAATGTAGGATATTTAAGATTGGCACCATTACAGCTGATGGGTATGCCCAATGTGGAATGTTTGGAAATTATATTAATGTCTATTCTGACAGATATTGTTGCAGATGTGTTTTTTGTAAGACAGGATATTATTCTCTGGGGGATAGGCTGCTCACTGTTGGAGTGTGGCAGTCCAAAGGTTAAAGTTTTGTCAGTGAAGTTCTTAGTAAAATTAATTCACTTAGGAGGACCTCCAGAACAGCTGGCTAGTGTTTTCTTCACAGTCTTTTTTGAAATTCTTCAGTCAGCACTTGAAATGGATGCTGACAAATCAGAGCTCTTTGGAGAACCACTGTTTCTGTTGGTGAGGACATTGTTGCCTTTTGAAGCAGATTCTTACAAAAATATTGAACCTGTCTACTTAAATATGTTACTAGAGAAGCTCTGTGCATTGTTTGAAGATAATGTGTTTAGGTGCCTTCAGTCTGAAAAGCTGAAAGCTGCTTTTTGCCATATACTGCAATATTTCTTGGAGTTTGTTCCAACTGGCTATGAATCTGCCTTGCAAGTAAGAAGAGTCCGTGTCAGTACCATATGCAGAATTTTTGTGGATGTGCTTGGAACTCAGGAAGACCAAGAGGTAGGTTAATTTTTAAAACTGTGGTTATCATGTAAATAGATCATGTGCAAAACCGTGTATCTGTGCCAAGAAGAATTGGGAAATACTATTTTTAATTGCAGAATTAGATTGATACTCTTTGTTTTTCAGCTGTTTTATGTATCTGCAGAGGTCAGAATGTCCAACAGAATTAGTTGGATGTACCTGGACCTTATGTTTTTCAGGTGTACCAAACTATTGAGAAGTTGTGCAGGCACAAGGGTCTGTCTGTAATCATAGCATAAAATGAGGTTAAGAACAGAATATGTTCACATAGTGGCAGCTTTGCATTTCCTTTCTGAGCTGCTCTTGTTTTCTAACCGTATGCTTTTAGTCGTACTTGTTGGGGACAGAAAGAAATGTTTGAATTAAAACAGTCATGGAATAGTTTGGGCTAGAAGAGACCTTTAAGGGTCATCAAGTCCAGCCCTACTGCAGTGAGCTGGGACTTACTCAACTAGATCAGATTGCTCAGAGCCCTATCCAACCTGACCTTGAATGTCAGGAATGGGGTCATCTACCACCTCTCTGGGCAACCTGTTCCAGTGTGTCGTCACCATCGCAAAAAATTTCTTCCTTATGTCCAATCTAAATCTATCCTCTTTTATTTAAAAACTCTAATGAAGTGTTAATAATGAGGTGTTGATATGCTGTGTATTCTCTCTATCCAGTACACCCACATGCATGTCATATATGTTGTCTCTTAAACTTAGTATGTCTGTCTTGATGGCTTTGTTAGCAAAGTGTTATGGAAAGAATAGTGGAATAGCTGTACAAGCCACATCCTGTTGGTAGGAACCCAGGAAAATTAATGGCTTATGAGAGGTTACATCTTGTAATGAAGTTTTTTATACAGAAATGTTTTATGAACTTAGCCATAATAATTTGCAATTTAATATTTTAAGTTAGAAATGGTAATATTGTGTCTTCAAGAAGTAAGTTGCAGAAGACATCACATTACCTCTGTTGTTTGTCCATCCTAGTATCTGGTCAATCCACTTTATACAGCACTAAAAATGCAAACAGAAGAAATTTTTCAGGAGATGCATCAGAACCAACTAGATACTTCTGATACTGATGGGTGGAGCAGCAGCAGTGATGAAGTTCCAGAGAAAAGACGACGACTAAGCCTGTCAACAAAGCATCCAAAGAAATCATCTGCACCAGTCATGTATGACACTTAATAACTACTTACATAGACATTTAGCTAGTGAATAATAACAAGTAACAACTATTTTGATGCAGTTTCTTCTTCACATCTGCACTGAAAGATCTTCTTGGAAAATAGTTAAATTATATTTTGAAGGATCAGAATCTACAGATTATTTTTAAGCCAACCTTCTGTTATTGAGAATTTTTTTAATGTGTGCACTGCGAATTACTTTCATTTTTACCCACTAAGAACAGCTGAGAAAATACATACAGAACTGTGTATGTGGCTGTGCTGGTGCACTGAATGTGCTTAAGGCAGGTTTAGTTAAGTCAGATTGTTCTCAGATGAACAAAGCCAGTTGTCTCAGCCTCTGCTTGTACTTCAGCTCTCTGATTATCTTGGACTTGCTCCAGTGTGTTGATCTATTTGTTGTATCTGGGCACTCAAAAGTGGGTCTGGCATGCTGTACTCCAGGTGCATGCTCATGGTCAGCATTCAGCCTGGTATCTAGTTGACATTCTCTGTTGCAAGGTCACACTGTTCTTATATTCAACTATTCCCGAAGTCCATCAGGTCATTTTCTCTAAAGCTGCTTCCTGGCCAGGACAGCCTATTCTGTTGCACAGGGTTTTTTTGAGCCAGTTGCAGGACTTGTCATATTTCTTTATTGACCTTCATGAGGTTCTTGCCAGACTTGATTTCCAGCAAGCTGAGGTCCTCCAACTAAGCTCTCCTATCCACCTGTCTATCCTTCTATCTCCTTCTATCTGCCTATCTGTTTGTAGAAACAAAGTTAGTGTAGCATGATTTGCCTTGGTAAATATATTCTAACTGTTCCTGTCACCTTCTTCTTCCACATGTGGCTAGAAATGAGTTAAAGACATAATTGTTTTCGTAACCTTCCTAGGGTCTGAGGTTAGTCTGGCAGGCCTGTAGTTCCTTGGATGCTCTTTTTTGCCTTTCTGGAAGATGAGTGCAATGTTTGCCTTTTTATAGTCATCAGAAACGACCCTGTTCACCATGATCTTCCAAGGAATGTAGAGTTATTACTTTGTAGCCTTTCAGATAAATCTGATTTGCATCATACTTTAATTTAGACTCTCAAAGAGCATATTTAAGATAAAGGTTCATGTGGTAGTTTCCTGATCCTGTATCCAGCATAGATTATCTCTGTGTTTGCTATGATTATGTATCGTTTATGTGAGGGGAACAAAAAAAGAAAAGTATGTGTTGGAAAATAATTAATATGGTCAAATTACAGACTTAGCCCTGCAAACATGAGATTGAAGAGCACTCTGTGGAATGCTGTCATGAAGAAAGCTGCATCCTTAATGTTTATCCTCGAGAAAGAGACTCTGACAGCAGATATCCTTCAGACTGTAGAAGGGATTGCTATAATTCTGCGACTAGCTGCTTTATGCATAGTTCATTGTTCTCCCCCAAGAAGTTCTACCAGGTAAAGGTACCAAGATGAAACTGTGAGATCAATAGTTTCTTCTAACTGTTGTTACGACTTGTGTAGATTACTTTAATGCTGGTATATGTATCAGGACAAGTATTGGATAAGTCCTGTATGTTTTGAAATACATTTTAACAGTAACTTTGCTTACAAGCAATACAACATTAAATGTTTACAGTCTGTTGCACTGATAAAATGGTTTCTATTTTTAACAGTGTAGATCATAAAGTAACTCATCCGTGTAACTCTGACAAATATAAGAGTACTCCGAGCTCAGATTCAGTGGTGAATATTCAGTTCACATGGATTTCCTCTGATTTTATCACAAGAGTAGTGAAAGTCTGCAGAAATCTGTTAGAGGCTGCTACACAGATCGCTAACCTAGAACAAGTGATTGACAGAATAGTGAAAATCTTTGATGCTTTGCTATATGCACAAGGTGAGAAATCTGTTAAACTACAATATCTTGTATTGGATTTTTGAGTAGGAAATGTGTTTGACTAAATTTGTCTGTTTGTAGTAGTGGTACTGAAATTCTAGATCTTGCCCTAGAACTCCAATCCCAGTACAAAATTAATTAAATAATAATAAAAAACCTTTATCCCCCATTTAGAAAGCTTCCCTTGCATTCCCTTTTGAACATGATTTACTAGTCTTTGTTCTGTTAGTCCTGATCTGAACGAGAGACATCATGGGGATAACGAATATGTGTAACAAATAAACTTTTAGCATTTATTTATAACATTTTAGCATCATTTATTATTGTATGTGTAAAATGTAGGATATTAACATGTGGGAATAGAGATACTAACTTTTGTTGATAGAAGAAAACCCCACCATTTTCTAGCAAATTAAGACCATAAAATGGGCATCTGTTTTATGCACTACGCAGAGCAGTGAAAGTGCCATGTTTCTTATTCCTCCTGTAGTGAAAATTCCACTGAGTGATCAGATTCTTGATAATTTATGTGGTTTGCTGTCTCTGCCCTGGATTTACAGCCATCCTGATGATTATTCTTTTAAACCATCTGCTTTTGGGTTTGATCCTCTAGTTTTGAGTCAAAAAACTGCGCAGAGTTTCTGTAAGTATGTTAAAGTATATAAGCCCTAATTTTCCTTTAGAACAATCATTCCAGAGAGATATTTTCTTCACCCTCGTAGGATGATTGATGATATTGAAAGTTAAAATTAAGTAATTATCTATTTTGATTTTTTTTTGTTGTTTTTTTTTTTCTCTTTAGCACCCAAAAGTCAGTCACATTGTGTGTTCCTTCTGTCTCTCTTCCCAAAAAGTATTTGGCTGGATTGGAGAAAATCCATTTATCACTGGGCACTACAAAGTCCCCATGAAGTAATTCGGGCTACTTGTGTTAAAGGATTCTCTCTCCTGCTTCATCCACCAAGTGTGCTGTCCTGCAGTGTGATTCCTAAAGCTCTTCTGTATGTATTAATGCTGATTTTTTTATCTTCATGCAGGAAGAGAAGCAGAAAAATGAGAAATGTAGTATAAGCATACAAATGTTTAGTTCATCCAGATTTTGCTAGGTATCACTTTTGGAAATCATAAGATATCAAAAAGATAGGTGTAAGTGATGGTGTCTGTATGATAGAATCGTGTTTGCTTACCTTGTCAGCATACAAGTTACTTCACTACTTGAAGATCCCAATTTAAATTAAGGACAGGAAAGGAGATATCTTGTTAACTAATTATAATTGATATTTGTCCATACGTGTCTTAAAACCTTTCAAATTTCTCTGCCTTATGTATATATGCTTTGGTGTCTTCCATCATATTGTGTCTAGTCTTCAATTTCTTTATAACATGCAGGACTGGCTTCAGTGCTACTTCAGAAGTTTATTAGAATGTGAGGGTAATCTGATAAGGGAAAAATATAATTTACTGGACAGGTCCTTAAATTGTCCTGATAGTACTTTCAGTGTAGTTAGAGAATTCAGACAATGTAGAGATAAAATTTCTATGAAAATGTTCTATTAAAATAGCTTCTTTGTTGTTTCCATTTCAGAAATCAAATCAAAGATGAGTCTGAACTAGTCAAGGAGGCTTGTGCTGCTATAGTTGGGAAATTGTCTTGCTGTCTTTCTGGTACATTCAGTGTACAACCTTCCTTAGTAGACTCTGCTATAAAGCAGGTTCCTTATGATATTTTATGTAGCAGCCTTTCTTTCAGTTCTGCTCATGGAAAGACTTGTTCTTTGCAAGCCAGTGTTTTCAAGCCATTTCTTAATCTCCTCGAGAATGAAGTATCCAGTTCAGTAAAGCTGGGTATGTAACTTTACCTTTATTAACATTTTCCATTTCTACATGTGGTACTAAGTCACTACTTCTGTACCTTACTGTATTCCTTTTTTTCTTTGTAGGGATTTTTTTTTTATGCCTATAGTGGTGGTTGAAATGTTCTGTTTCAGTTGATATCACTGCTAATGTTTGATGCAGTCATTGATATTATTTTAAAAATACTTTTGCTTAATTTTGGTCTGTGTGCATATACAGAAATGTATAATACTTGATAAAATCTGAATTTTAAATGGCATGTCTGGTTTGACAATATTTACTCTTTTGAGAAGAAAAAACATAGGGTGCTTTACGGCTTCCTTGCATCACTGTTTTGTGAATCAATAAAAAAAATAGTATTTTTTTTTTAAGCATTAAAAAGACTTTTTCCTGTCTACTAGCATTTATAGAAAACATACCTCATCTTTGTAAGCATCTGGATTTTAACACTGATGAGTCCAGTGTGAAAGTTCTTGTTGGGTCTTTATTAAATCTAATGGAGGATCCAGACAAAGATGTAAGACTGGCTTTCAGTGGCTGCATAAAGAACATACTAGAATCCTTGGAATCTGAAGATGGATTCATAAAAGAGGTGAATTTTTTTTTTCTTGGTTGTTTTTTGCGGACTTACTATAAGGTTTGTTTCACCAATGTCAGGCTCTAAAGTTATTATTTGATTTGTTTTGGTGTTTGTGTGTTCCAGCTGTTTGTTTCAAGAATGAAAGAAGCCTATACAAATGCCAAAATATCACGAAATAATGAGCTTAAAGATACCTTGATTCTCACAACAGGAGATATTGGAAGGTATTTTGGATAGTATCTTGAAAATAGTGAAGTTTGTGATGCAAAGTAACTTTTGTGAAGTGTAAATGTAAGATTAAATTGCTTATTTCAGTGTCAGCGTTTGTCCAGAGTGCTTTTCAACTGTCCTAAGCTGTTTATATGGAACAACATTGTTCTTCCTTTTCATGGGAAGTACGCATAAGCTGTGCAAGTAAAATAAGTCACTTTGCATTATGATAATTGTATATTCATAAGTAATTTTATTAATGCAATGATTCTTTTTTCTTATTGTTTTTCTTCTGTTTACTTTGTAAGGGCATCAAGGGGAGATCTGGTACCATTTGCCCTCTTGCATTTGTTACACTGTTTGTTATCAAAGTCAGCTTCTGTGGCTGGAGCAGCCTACACAGAGATTCGATCCCTGGCGGCCGCGAAGTCCATAAAATTGCAAGCTTTTTTCAGTCAGTACAAGAAGCCTATCTGTCAGGTAAAAAGAAAAGAGTTGGTGGTTTAGAAATGCATATGTTTAGGTTCTTTTTATCTTTTTTAAATGACATTAAAGGTAAAAATTACAGGATTTTACAAAGTGAAATCCTGTAGGACAAGGAAGAGATGATAGAAAAAAAAAAAAAGAAAAAACATAAATGTTCGGGAAGAAATGGAAAATTTTTGACTTTGTCATGATCTTCTCCCCTCAACAATGTTGCCATTTTTATTTTTATTTTTTTCCTTTCCCTGCTTTCTGTCATTCTGAAATAAAGGAGCTCTATAGTTTCTTTCATTGTGTGGTACCATTGCCAAAAGAGGTTATGATTTAAAATTTGGATTCAAGTCAATGTTTTACAAGCATAATATTGACATGATTGATTTGTTCTTTTGTTATACCCATTACCTAAAGATAGAAGCTCTATTTGTAAGAAAATTATCAAAAGCAGACTTTTGTAATTTTTTTTTTTTTTAATGCAATGTCTGAATCCCAGGTTGCAAAATTAAATGCAGCTGTTAACTGGATGATAATCCAGTTCTATTGCAAAGTAATAATCATAGATGTATGTGCAATAAATGAGAAATATAATAACAGATGCATAGAAAGAGGAGCAAAACTCTTGTGTTTATTTGTAGGGAGCGAACAAGGGAGAAATAATCTAAAGATAAATTTCCTTCTGCTTAGTTTCTAGTGGAATCACTGCACTCCAGCCAGATGGCAGTATTGAATGCTCCATGCCAGGGTAATGAGCTACAGAAACAAACAGCTGCTCACCAGAGAGAAGTGGCTCTGGACATGTTGTCTGAGATTGCAAGTGTATTTGATTTTCCAGATCTAAATCGCTTTCTTTCAGTAAGTTGGCTACTTCTTTTCACTGTTGATTTGTGTGTATGGTCTCTTGTGGATTTCTCTTTTAGTCCCCAATTCTGCTGTGATTGTCACAAATCTGATGTTTTTCCTCTAGTTGCTATTGTTTGTTGTAATACAGGATACTTTGGGAGTGCTGCAACTGGGAACTCAAATACAGAGGAACAATTTTAACAATGAATTACAGGGATGGCTGCAGTCCTAATTCAAGTATGACAAGTGATGAATGAATGTCTAGAGTACTCATTGAATTATTAATGACTTAGTGCACTGTCGTGGTTTGAGGCGTAAATCAATCTGCCTGCCCACTCACTCTTCCCAACCTTCCTTTCCCCCCCACTTTACGGGGGGGAGGGGGGGGAAGGAAAAAAAAAAGGAACCGAAGGAATGCAACTCCTATGGGTTGAGATAAGGACCGTTCAGTAATCAAGGTATAACACAAAT
>JASSUY010024351.1:0-28839 GCA_032466535.1 Forpus xanthops | reverse complement strand
TGTTATACCTTAGTTACTAAACTGTTCTTATCTCAACCTGTGGGAATTGCATTCTTTTGATTCTCCTCCCCATTCCCCCGGGACTGGGGGAAGAAAGAGGGGGGAGTGAGTGAGCAAACTGCTTGAGGGGCTTAAAACATGACACCAGGTTAGTGGTGTTTCTTGGTAGTTCAGAAGGAAAAAGAGGTTAAAAATGTGGATATTTGCGCTGACTCTGAAGACTTGACTTATTGATAACTGAAGTGAATAATTGGCTTTGCCAAATGATCAGGCACGAAGGAGAGTGATTCTTGGAAACTGAAAGAGAGCAAAACTGCCTTGGTACATCCCAAGCAGATGCAGGATCCTATGGCTATATATGGTGAGAGATTAATCCTGTCAGTATCTGCATATACACTGTTGCTGTATGAAATCTCAGTGTATGCCCCATATCCTGTACAAGGCCTTCTACTTGCAAACCTTACATGAGGATGCATCCATTTAACAACATTTTGGTTTAGTCACACATCTGCAGAGAAGGATTCACAGCTGCATCTTTGGTTTTGGCCTCCACCCCCCACTGATCATTAAGTTGTGGTGGAAATATTGTACTTTCATTTTGCCTTTAAATGAAGAATCGCCTTGAAAAGGGTAGTCATACTGTCACTGTGCGTTACACTAAATGATTTCTTGCTGTGTGTTACACTAAGTGATTTCTTACTGCGAATTACCTAAGGTGATTTCTTACTATTCTGTGGATGTCCTGTATACAACCATTAAGTTTGATCACTTCCTACTTGGAATGTAAGAACTTAGCCAAGCTTAAAAATTGTATTTAGTTGCTAGGCATAGTGCTAAAGACTGAACAGAGGGGCGCATTCTGCAGTGTACAGTGGTGATCACAAGAACAGGTCAATATCAAGGCATATAATGTGTTGTTTACTAGCCACACATCACCCATGTGAATGAGCATGGAAGACCACAGAATCTCCAGCTCAGTTCTGTGTTTTTACTGACTTAATGTATGTGGCATAGAGCAGCTGCTGTCTTCTCTCCAACTTGGTTGTTTAAAAATTTGGGGTACTGCTTGCTGGCCTTTGTGTGACATGAAAAGTTAAATGTATGCGCTTCGCTTAGTTATGGCTTTCACACACACCCTCAGCCTCAAGCATAGCAAATGTGGTGTATCTCTGAAAGTCTTAAGTAAAACAAAGATAGGATGAGAAAGTTGGGGCTATTCAGCCTGAAGAAGAGAAGGCTGTGTGGAGACCTCATAGCAGCCTTCCAGTATCTGAAGGGGTCCTATAGGGATAAGGGAAAGGACTCTTTATGAGGGACTGTATTGAGGGGACAAGGGGTAATAGGTTCAGACTTAAACAGGGTAAGTTTAGATTGGATATGAGAAAGAAATTCTTTACTATAAGGGTGGTGAGGCACTGGAATGAGTTGCCCAGGGAAGTTGTGAATGTTCCGTTGCTGGCAGTGTTCAAGAGTGGGTTGGACATAGCCTTGGGTGACATGGTTTACTGGGAGGTGTCCTTACTTATGGCAGGGGGTTGGAACTAGATGATCTTAAGGTCCTTTCCAACCCTAACTATTCTATGATTCTATGATTCCTTCCTTTTCTCTGTCAAATTATAGATACTAGGTAGCATCAGGTCAGACTCCAGGATAGGGAGGTAGCTACTAAAAACAGGAGGCCTTATCCAAATTTCGAGGTGTACAGAGCTGCAAAACAGAAAATATATTTCCTGAACTGTGATTAAATCTCCTTGCCTTCACTGTCTCGACCCACCAATGAAAAGCTGCTAAGTAATTCATAGCTTGACACCTGTACTTCAGATTTACTGTGAGTTAGCTTTATATGGTTTAGTCTTCATGTCTGTCTGAGACACATAACTGCCATACTATGGTAAAAACAGATTATTTTTTTTTTTTTCTGGTATTTATGGTGTAGGGTCTAGTACAATCTCTCCCTGTAAAAATATTCTGTGTCTTGTCAGTTATATATGTGCCTCTGTAAGTGTTTTATTTCTTATAAATTAGTGGAGTGCACTAAGAACATGAGTAGTGCTAATTCATCACTTTTTTTTCTCAGATGTTAAAAGAGCATCGCCTCTACTAAAAAGGGGAGAGCATGAAGCTTCTCTTGCTCCCTTTCTTTATCTGACAAAGACAGCTTCTCACCAGTGGAACCTTGACTAAATGCAGCGTGTTATTTGAACAGACAAACCTATTGACTGAAGCAGGACTTTATCAGCATAATAAAACCTGACCAGAGGTGTTCAGCTGTATTGTTCATTTTCATATGTTTATTTTTCCAGTGTTTGCTATGTACTATCTTGTATCCTAATTTTGGAGTTCCTGCATGTTAATATTTTGATGCTATTATGATCTGAAGAAACCATCTGAAAGCAGCTTTGTGTTTCTAGTGGGTGGATATGTGTGGTCTTTTTAAAGAATTTGGCCCTTTACATATTAAGGAGGAATCCAAAGGAGGTACTATTGGTAGTAGTGGGTAAGCAGCAGTGGCTCAGTGCCTCATTTACAAATAAGGAATTTGCCCTTCTTGAGAACATGCCCTTTACTTTCCTACATGGGCTTATAAGTAAGTGGGAAATGCATTTTTTCCCCTGTACCAGCTTATTTGCAGGTACAGGACCTTTGGTTCAGTGTAAAGTACAGACTTGCTATCAAAAGTTTAATCAAACCTGTTCAGTAATAAGGTGGTCAGCTGTTGTGCAGGCTGCATCTTGGAGTGGAATGTAGTTCATCACTTGTCTGATGAAAGGTGTTTCTGTGCTTGTGTGTATGTAAGTGTGCCACTATAATTGCACTACAAAATATATGCCTGGGTACCCACTGGCAAGCTTGTTTACCTGTTTAATACGTAAGGGGTAAAGAAGTGATGATCACCTTCAGGACTCAAGAATATAAAGATGAAGAGAATGGAGCTGTTTCTGACGCGCTCCTCAACCCAAAAGAGAATTGATTGTAGGACAGATGAGGTTTATTTGTAATTATCCCAAAGTAAAGCTTTCATCCTAACCTGGTTAGCATGTGTCCTCTGGCTAGTAATCTGCTTGTAAGTAATTTGGAATTAATTCTGGAACTGGCACAGGGTATTCTAGGATGGGGAAGACTGTTACAAACTATGTAAAAACTATAGTGTTTCCACATGCTGAGTTTCCTTTCTCTTGTCTTTCACCAGCAAACATTTCTTCTGGCAGGCACACCCTTGCCTTCAGGTATTTAGGCTTGGTGTTGAGAAATAGCTGTAAGGTTCATTTGTCTTCCTTCATGTTCTTGCCTCTGTTTTTTCCCTTCCTTAAATCTCATATGCTTACTGTACTTAGCTGTGGCCTTTTGGATCCTTAAACCACCAAACTATTTATTCTTGTCTGCATTCCATTTTATGAAATTTATTTCATTTCCTGTGCATATCTACCTTGCCCCCTTTTTGTTTCTTCTCCTAATCTGCAACTTTGTGCTGTTTCTCATAATCCTTTATGGTAAGGCTTTGAGAAAATATACAAACATAATTACTCTCACCACCCAAGTCCCTGTTCCCCACAGAACCAAACCTTCTTCAACAGACACTTGAACAGATAACTGTGATCTAATAGTTAAGGGCAAAGAGTGCTTTTCAGCTTTTAAAGTCAAAGTTTAGTCACTGCTGGTGCTTGAGCAGAGGGAGTTTCTCCTGTATAGTATTTCTGGTCCTTGCTCTATTTCTTCATCCATTTTTCTTTTTGTGTAGGTTTTTGTGAGGCTACGTAGAGCCAGTCTTGCCTCTCCACAGAGGTTCTACTTGGTTTCTTTTAGAGATCTCAGTTCTGTAGAATTGTAGGGGATTCCTCTAGGTAAAACTTTTCTCAATAGTACAGGTTCTGCAGTATAACTTAATTTTTATTTTCTTCTCTTAGTTTTCCTGGTTAAGTGTCATCCATATAAGTACATTCCGCTTTCATGGCTGCAACGAAAAATTGACTATGTCTAGATGTTACGACACCAGCAGTGATGTATTCTTGTGATAGCTGTAGAGAGAATTGACATCCAGTATGAGTGCATTCCTTTTCTTTGGGATCACTTGTCACATGTATGATTTTGAACTGGTTATACTTCAGAAGGGAGTGTTGCCTGGCTTTTCTTAATAATATTTAGGAATATTGAGAAGAATGGTTATGGTAAAGCCTTTGGAACACCCTCTTTTGTCTGTAGAACTTAATCTGTGGGCCTAATTAGTAGTCTGGAAACATGTGCCAGTGTCTTCAGAATCTACTTTGTGGAATTTCATTCTTAGAAGAAATTACTGTATCACTTATTAGTCCAGAGAATGTATTCTTCCTACTGTAAACTTATAAATTATATGTGCTTTTGTACACTAAACATCTTATGACAGTCAAGTGAAAGGAATAAAAACACTGACAGACCTTAGCCAAGCATGACTTGTGGGTGGTAGTGTTACTTGTAAAGTTGAAATGACAGGAAAACTTGTGTGCTGCACTTTCTGTTACTACATTTTTATTAGTTATGGTCAATTTGACTACATTTAAGGAGGAGAATATCCCTAGGACTTAGATACAAAGACTTGGTCCGTCAACTTGCCGTGATATTTTCTGATGGAGGAATACTATAAGTCTTTCTTTAAATTGCTCCTAGAAAGAGTAGGAGTAACAGCTTATTTTGGGTTTCTAGCAGGCTGCACTTGGGAAGTTTTGCCTGGAACATCTTTAGTGAAAATGGGATTGTCTTCTTCCCTGACATCTAGTAGAAAAGCCACACTTTATGTTACCTGAAAAGTCCTTCTAGCAGTAGAAAAAGCAGTTATTGCATTGTGGTGAAATGACAAGCAGAGAAAAGGGCTGTAGTTAATGTTACCTCCCAAGTATTTTTCTGGACAGATGCACTTACTCTGATTCTCCCATGATCCTAGCTGGTCTATATTTTATGACCTTCTGTGCTCAAACAAACCTATTTCCATCTGTTGAGCCTTTGCCTCTGATACTTGTTGTCCAGGTTATTCAAGTTTTTCTAAAATTAGACTAGCGCAGGCATCCTTTACAGTTGCTCTGATATGAATGGAGTTAAGGATATTTACATCTGTGTAGGCACAAGCTCTGTGAACTCTAGGTAATCTTTGACTGCATGATTACTGCTTGGTGGTTGCTTAAGAACAACTTTGGGACCAGCAGAGAAGAGCGTGTATAAAACCAGCGCTACTATTTGGTTAGCAGAATTCAGCCTTTAAGAATATTTAAGGGAAAGATTGTTCTTGCAGGAACTAGCCTCCAATTTGTGAATTTCAAGAACAGTGTGATTTTCACTATTATTGAATAGATAGAGTTTGAAAAATGTTGATGTTCCTCTCCCAGGTGCTGGGAGAAAAGTGCTTTTCCTGTCCTAGGCATGCTCACAGTGCCAAATGTGAACTGCATTAATGGTGCTTTTTGGACAAACTACAAATGCTTTGAAGAGTTGCTTTCCTGTAAATGTGCATCCTTACACTTAAATTTCATCCTCTTTGTAGATTGTTGTTTGTGAGTGAGGGGAACAAAACCCAAACAAAATAACAATTAAATATCTTGGTGATTATCAGAAGTTTCTAATTTGGAAATGGTTTCTCATTTAGAAATTATTGCTTTCAGCTGTGAAAATAACAGGCTTTTCCTGCAAAAAGAAAAAAAGGGAGGGAGAGAGGATACATTTAAGTATTTATAATAAATATCAGTTGTGTTTTGCAAATACAGAAAAATAATTACTCTTGTTTTAAGATCACATAGGGATTCCATAAATATTTCTTGCATTTGTGAATGATTTATTTCATTTGGTCAGGCCAGAGAAGCCCTGCTTGAACATAGAGCTCTTAGTGCTGAAACTGCGCTCACATCCTTTCTGAAAAACCTCTTCAGAAAGAAAATGCCTTCTGCGCTATATGTAAACAGAAGCCTCAAAGTTCTTTTATTGGTTACATTGACATAATGTAGCAGTGATAATCCTCTCATGGCTGGCTAGCTGCAAAGTGCTTGGTAAGATTTGCTGTGTTTGAGTGAGAACTGACAGTCTATTGGAAGATGGAATGCTTCAAAATGCTGTCAATCAGGTTTATTTCATATTTCCTACTTTCCTTAAGAAGCAGCTTGTCATTTATTCCTGCTACTTTCTCTCTGTGACAACAGCTGCTGCTCAGGCTTTTTTCCTAGTGTAGTCAAATATTTTACACAAACATTGTGACTCAACAAAGTGGCGACTTGGTGATCTGAGTGGAGGTCTGCAGTGGGTGTAAGGTATTGGACAGGTGGACAATAAAACTTGTTGCTGGCATGTTGCTTTCTCTGGCTGCTCAAATGTTATTGAGGGACAGCAAAACTTTCTTTAAAGGGGCTACATGTGCCACCCAGTGAGAGTTTCAGGCCTCTTGAGATCTATTCTAGTTTCTTTAAGAGCAAAGGTCAAAGCACCATTTGCCTGGTTTCTTCAAACTCCCCCACACCCCACAAAAGTGAGCCCAACTCAGTGTGAGACCTCCTGTGTGTGCCCTCTTAGAAAGCAGTGCTACCTGCTGGACCCCACTGCAGTGTGGAAAGCCCCTGCCCTGCATGGGAGGATAAGCTTCAAGTGGGAAGGTCCAGTGTGATGTTGGGTTTGTGATAATTTCAAGCAACAGGGGTGAAAACGTTTTGATGTAGGGGCTGCTCTGAACCACGACTGGTAGGTATTGTGCCATGTACCTGTTGCTGGCTGGTGCTGGTGTGGGCTTTGCTTTAAAGAAAGACAGTACTGTGTTTTTCAAAAATAACTTGTCTCATGCCAAAGGATAGCTTAGTGACAGTATCCTGTGAAAGGTGCTTTAATCTGGTTCTGCTGTGGTCAAAGATTCATAGGAGTAATGACTATTAACATACTTATGTTGCCTAGAAATAAACCTTCTATTTACACCATTAGTTTTAAAGGGTATGCACCTATGACTGCAAAACTTTATCAGATCAACACTGATATAGAGTAAGTTGGGGGGGGGAATGAAGATGTGAGCACAAGCTACTAAATGCTAATCTGAAAGTTTCTTTTAAATTTTTATGAATTTAATGACACTGGTTGATATTACTGGAAAAATATTTTTTCAATCGTTATTCTATTTGTGTTATTTCACTCTATTTCATACTCCGGTTCATGAGGCACAATCAGTTGCTTTCTATTTTCCTCTGATTTCTTTTGGACCAGTTTGTTTTGGAAGGTGAACAGGCTGCAACAATTAAGCAATTACGTTGTCAGCTTGAGTTGTACTTCCTATTCAAATTAAATTCAGATCTATGCGTGTAACTAAGAAGGAAACATACATGCCAGGAAAAGGGAAAAAAATTGAGCAGCTTTGACATGGAACAATAAGCTATTCTGCTCTTGCGTCTTTCCTAGAGGAGACTAAGAGATTTGACAGAATAGTAGGTTCTTGGGAATCAAGTGCTTTGTGGTCTGGAAGCCATCAGTTCTCTCTCAAATCTCTCTTCAGATAATATTCTTAGTGAAAATGATGGGACTCTCTTGTGGTGGATTATCAACTAAAACCTGCAGTTTGCCTCTGGGATTTTACCTCAGTTTAGAGTCTGAAATTTGAGACTTTTTTTTTTTTAGTTCTTTGAAGAATCTCATTTATTCATTACAGGAGATTTGTAATGGACATTGCTAATGGAAAGTGAGGATATTTATTTTCTGATTAAAGAGTCTTGTTTTAAGATATCTTTGAAATACTGGAGTAATGTGTTGTTATTTGGGTGCAGCTTTAAATGATAATTATAGTTGTCAGCTGTAGCTCTTGGACTGCTGGAAACAGGTATCTTTCACTAGAAACTGTGACAAAGTGTAATGGGATACTCATATGAAATCTACCATCAGATTGAACACAACTGTCAAGGAGTGTCTGGTGAAAAGCTAAAGAATTCCAAAAGTGCTTTAAAAAGCTGTCTTACAAATTAATGAGCACTGGTCTACATTCTAGATTTCAAAACAGGCCTTGTACATGAGGACTCTCAACTCCGACTTGGGTGTTGAAGTCATGTCTCAGTTATACAGCTAGAAAATTCTTTTGGTTTAAATGAACAATATTATTTTAATAGATGAAATACTGTACATAAAATGCTTCAAGCACGGCTTAGCTTGGAAACTATCTTTATCCTTTATGCTGTGAAGTTAGCACTATGTATTTTCTAAAAGCATACCAGAAACTTGTAAGTGTAGAAGAAATGCTGTTTGGGTTGTCATCACTGATGCTTTTCTCCTATGGTACAAAACACAATGGGTGGATTTCTTGAATATGACAGCAGATACCAGTCTAGCATCAGCTTGAGAATAAATTAAATCTGTGTGTGCTTTAAGCAGAAGAAGCAGTTGAAAATATTGTGTATTAATAAATTAAGCTTTTATTTTTGATAAAGATAATTTAATTGCATTATTGTCTTTTAAACAGTTCTTCTGCCAAACATGGCACACTTTGATATTAAAAATGTTGCTTTTCTGGCTTATAGCTATTGGTGTGATACAAGTTTTGTTCAACGGATGTTCAAAATATTGGTCCGTGGATCTGGGGGAAGGTCTAGCAAAGTATCTTCGCTTTTTGCAAAAGTGCCTTTTGAAATTTGCAAAACTGTTGCAAAACATAGTCTCTTAAATTGCCCTTTACTGCAAATGTGGAAATTTGGGGAAGGGAAAGGTTCTGAAATGACACAAGAGAAAATTTTAGTGACTGTGGCTGTTGTTTTTGTCTCTAAGATCATCTAGAATTGTTAACTCCTTTCTCATTCACAATTGCAGAGGATTGTTCAGTGTTTGACAGAAGTTGCTGTACAAAGTGCTAGCCCCACAAAGACCTGTCCTGTAGGGTTTTAGTCTGACGTGGAATGAAGTCTGGCTGTAAATTCATTGGTTTCAGACAATGTTGCTTTTAACAAAACCTCTTTTTGTCTTAATGTGGAGACCTATGTTACTAGATATGCATCAGTCAGATGATACCATCTGACCATACATAGGCTGCCTGAGAATATGTGCTTTAGGAAAAGTAGTAGAAGCTATCTAAACATAATCCTCTGGCTTTGAGGGTCTCTGTCCTTCATGTTGAGAGTGCATACCTGCTCAAAATTTGGCAGACAACTGAAGTCCAGTAGCACAGCTGTCAGTCTTTTGGCTGATAACCAGTACATGAAGTTATTTGATTCAGTTTTGTTAGTATTATCCCAGTTGAATTGTGGGCTTCCAAGGTATTACTTTGATGTGAAAGCAAAATTTGACCCTTATTCTGAGGGTGATGGCACTCGCTCTGCAAGAATTAAGATGTATCTAAACACTGGCTATGAATTTTATAACTGTATGAAATAAATATTAGATGGAAACCATGAGAAATAAATACAGTAGTGCCAGAAGAAATGTACTGTTAGGCAGAGAGATTTATTCTTTCTAGTAAATGATATTTTCATTCTCTAGGAAGGCAAATTATATGACTCAGTAATAAGCTGTGATTTATTTAACTTAATTTTCAGAGGTGTTACCTCTGGAGTCAATGGAAGAGTCAAGAGGCAGAGTCTGTGTGCATTACTTTAACCCAGCAATTTCCTAGATATTGATTTATTGGTCTTTTACCAATAGATTGGTCTCCTAGCTATCAGATACCTAAAAGGATGTACAGTGTATTTTGGCTTTGAACACTAAGTGCTAGTCTTTTTTAATGTATAAGATCTGATGCACCATGTCGAGCACTACTTTCTGTGTGCAGGAATACTAGTCTGTGTTCTTCAGCTGACACAATTGGTTCTGCTGTGTTTTGAAGTGGCTGAGCAGTGCATTGCTAGCATGCTTCTGTATATGTAAGCTAAGCAATGACCAGTGGGCCTGATTTCATTCTTTCTCACACATACACACTTTTTATCTGATAGGTTTATTTGCATTTATGGAAAGTGGATGTAATGTGATGAAGTAGGATAGTTGTTTCAAGTCATTTTGTGAAGGTACCGAAATAATAGAATAAAATCATGTATAATGGTTTTATGGGGTTGGTGGAGTTGTTTGGGTTTTTTTGGGGGGTGGGATGGTGCCTTGTTTTTAGGGTGCTATTGTTTGGGATGATTTGAGGGTTTTTTGAGACTTGAATATTGACTGAACTTGAAGTAGATGAAATTTAGAGAGGATTCTTATGGTTAACTTTCTAGGAGCTACTTAAGAGACTTTAAGGAGAACTATGCTAACAAGAAACTGAAGACTAAACCAAGTACATCTGTTCAGTAATGTGAATGGCATGAATATTATGGGAATTGTTCTGGACAAGGATGGTGTAATTCACATTTAAGTATTATGCTGCATTGCTGTATGATCAAATGCACGAAACATATGTGAGAAGCAAAACCTGCCCCATTTAAAGGTTAATCACTCATTTTGCTTAGGGGGAAATAAATCGTATAGGGATTCATACATTCAAGCAAATTGAATGGATATGTTAGCACCATAGCTTTCTCTGTGTCTAGGACTGCTAAAATGGCACAAGTCTACACTTTAATATTTGTATTTCCAGGTGTTACTCTACATCATGTGGTCATTCCAACTATGTAAAATTTAACAGTGAACATTAATCTTTTTGGAATATTGGTAGATGAGTAGAGTTTTATAATCATAGCTCAAATCAGTCTATTACTTTTTCAGCTGACGAAGTGTATGTGCAAGCCAGCATACTGCTTTAATAACATGCATCTTAATTTTTTATTATATATATGAAAATTAAGCGTAAGAAAACAGATAATAGAAATTATAGTAGTTTTAAAAACTTAATTCGAAAGCAGCTGGTGCATGTGCTGCACATATTTAGCAAACTAAAAGGTAGTGACTGCTGCAAATTAGTACCCAAACTCAAAACAATAGTCAGATATTCTGGATGTATTTGTCAAGAACCTTCTGTAGGCAATAGTAAAAAAAGTTTGGAGGGAAAAAAAAATATGATTCTACCAAGTTCTTTTTCTTGTTTTATTTTTTTTGCTTTGTCTCACTATAAGACTTGTGATGTGCTTGTGAACATTTAAGTGATTCCCTTTCAAACTGGTCAGTTGTGGCAGCCACTTAACAGTATCGTTGAATCCCTTTTCAGTGTTATTTTGAACATGGTGATATTTCTGGCTGTATTTACTGAGAAATACTGTTGACCAGTCTTTCTGGGTAGTGAAGACTGATATTTCTAAAACTTGGAGAGCAGTACTCTGTCTTCTTAAGGTCATTCTGTAAATGTTTTGCCTCTGTGATGGAAAGAAAGGCTGGGTTTCAGTGTTGACATAGATGCAGTTAACACATTCTAATTTAGTCACTCACAGGTTGAACATGCATTTTGTTTCCAAGTTCTTCCTGATTCTAGGAGGAGTGGACTTTGCAAAGCTGCCTCAAGGCAGACAGTATTTTGCATAACTAGGGAGGAAATTTGAGGGAAGATAAAGGCATTACCTGCACTCCTGATATTGTTCAGTTGATGTGGGGTTTCAAGGAGACTGAGTGCTTGAGGACTGCAGGACTAAAATTTGGAATCTCCAAACAAGTCTTAAAGCAGTGCCCAGGAGGATGTTGCAAAACCAGATGCACAGTTAGTAACAATATGCAAGCTAACAAGTTGCCTTATACAGATAACATAAAACTCAGTTCTGGGATGACATCATTACTGGTCAGAACTTAACTGCCATGTGAAAATGAATCGGTGATAGGAATGCTGAGTGGGCACTGTAAGATCACAACATTAATGAAACATCTAATGGATGATCTGGAAGTGGCTGAGTTGGAACAGTTTAAGAATTCTAGGAACTGAGTCTTGAAAGAGAAAATAAAGCCGTAAATGATCTGAGGAGAAAAGCATTCAAAATGAGAATAAACAAAGTTAGACCATAATTCTCATCAAGTATGTTTGCTGCATACACAGTATTAAAACCCAACACTTAGTGTAGATTCAGAACAGGCTTGTTGCAGTATAATCAGATTTTTATGATCTGACTAATACTGTTATGATCAATGGTTTCCTTATGCTGAAATACTTCTTTGCAGTATTAGCTGCTCAGCCAGAAGTGCAGGTGAATGAAGTCTGAAATCCAAACTCGCTCTTCTATTCTGGTAAACGAAGCAGCAAAAAGTAAATGAACTCTTTCAGTGCCAATATATTTCCACTTGAATACATCTAGATTGGTCAATTGTTAACCTTGTCATTGAGTTTCAAAGTAGTTGGTTCACTTGTCTATGTCAAAAGTTAAGTCCTTGACATATGTTTGTAAACTCAAGCATCCAAGCATCATTTTAAACATTTTGTCCCTTAGTTCAATGTCATAAAAGCATCTTTACAAGCATTAAGGTTGCAATTAGTCTGTTTAGAGATTTGATGACTGTAAGAATTCACCTGAGAGCTTGTTTTATTATAGAATTTAACTATTTAATGACTTTAGATTGCTCTGAAAATTCCAACCAAATTGTGCTGCTCCTGTGTAGAATTAACTCATGATTTAAAAGTCACATACTGTTCTTAAATACGGAAATATGGTTTATTTCAGTACTGCCAGTACACTCTTTATCCTAGAATAACTTTTCTGAGTTTTAACCTATCAAAGGATAACACTAACTGGTAATAGATAGTCCATCCCAGAAATAACGGAAGGTGAACTGCAAGGAAGGATTCCTCCTCATAGTTTTGACACCTATGTTCTTTAAGGAGTGTGTTTGAGTTCTGTGTGAGTTGATCTGGTTCTGTCTATAATTTTAGATCTAGTTCAGGGGCAGATGGTAAACACTAGCTGTAATGAAATCTTCTCAAGTTCCATATTAATGTTGTTGTATGTGATGAGGAATTGGGATGTGGGGCAGGATGGATGAAATGGAAATAAATTCCATGTGTCGCTCTCACCCCACCCAAAAGGTGTGATTAGATGAGTTTTTGTCCCTGGTAGACCTCTGTTTTTTCACTTGCCTTGTGTTTCAGGAGGTTTCAGGAAGGTACTCCTTATGTATGTCGCTGCTAGTTAGAATTCACCACTGTGTTCCTAGTTGCAGAGCTGTTGAATATAATTTTGCAGCTGTTTGTTTTCTGTATCTAAACTGCTTTCTCTTTCCCAGGCATCAGTAACTCTCCCACTAGTCAGCTACTGTTTGTTTTGTTACATATGAACAGTTTATCTGACTGATAGCATGTATTTTTCATGGAAAAAAGAGTTTTTTGTTGTCCCAAACAAATGCAGATTTCAAATAGATATTTATATGAATTTACAATTTTATTGTGTGCTTTCAGTATTCAGCTGGCATCCGTGTTGGGCAGCATCTTATTTTGCGATGTTTGAGTGACCAGTGTCTAGTCCCAAGATGCTATGAGTTACACATAATTGTCAGGATTTAATTAAGATCTTTCAGTTGAATTTTGATGGGACACTGCGGGTTTTTTTTTGTAAAAACCAGCATTTGTCACAGATAAGCTGAATTACAATGGATTTTTTTTTTAAAGGGAATTAAGATCCCTGTGTGCCTTTCTAGACATCTTCCTGGGATATCTATTGCAAATATGAAAGTTTGTAAGGAAAACTAATTTTCTAGTCAACATTACCAACTGCAAGCATCTGTCGTGATTTTTCTATGTCTGCAGCTGCCTTTCTTGGGTAACCAGATGATTTTGTGTTCTCACCTGTTGTTTGTGCCTTTAGAAGTCCTGGCTGCCACACTAGCTCCAGCCTTCTTTTTGCTTTGGGGTTTGGCTGTATGTGGTCATCAAATCATAGTGGTCAGCTGTTGAGATTGATTAACTGATTTAGCTGCTCAGGTCTGAAATATATTAAACAGCATGAAGTAACGCCACCTCCCTACACAGTTGTCAGACTTGTGTCTCCTTCAAGAAGAAAGACACATTATTTGCTTGCATAGTACATCAGATGGCAAATATGCCTGGGTTTTGTGCTTGGAATGGTTGGAGTCTTGGAAGGGCTGGGAGAACAGTGGGAATCAAATGAATTACCCAGAACTCCATGGGACTATTTTTTGCAACTCACCGAGGAATAGGAAATCAGATCTGCAAGGCAAGAGAAACTTTCATTGCAAGACAAGACTCTTGAGGAATGATGCTTATGCCATGGCAATAAAGCTACCCATAACACTTTTTACTTAACAGATGAATTTGTTTCCAAATAGTTTCATTTTGATTTTGTTTGAGCTTTTATGATTCTTTGTGTGTTTGGGGTTTTTGTTGAGTAATGGGAGAAATAATCTGAGTTCATTAAGGACATACAGATGTAGGTACTCCATGGCAGATTACCTTTATCTAGCCAAAAACATATTAATAGAAAAGTTTTTGTATCCTGAGGCAGATTTTGCCTATTTATTTAAAACAGAACAGCTGTCTGGAAATATGCAACTGGTTGAAATCTGAAGTGAGGGAAAGATTCTTTTTACTTCACTTCATGCCAAATCCTTTGTATTTATTTCACTTTTTCATTTTCCACAGGTAAAATGGGGAGCTGCTTCTAAATTTTATTTTTTTCTTATTCAGTGTTTGTGTGGGCTTCTATTAAGAGCAATTTTGTATCATGTGTTTTAAAAAAATAAATATATTATCTATACTGTAGTGATATTATGCTATCCTTTGCTCCTTTCTACAGAGGAAAACCTAGAATATTAATACATTGAAACACCAGAAATAATTCCATCCACTGATATATTATTCTGAACTGAGTTGTTGGTCAAATTATCACAGTGTAGAAACATATGCCAGAAGATATCTTGAGTTTCACAGGAAGTTTAGTCAAGAGCGTACCAATACATGCACATCTTTCCCAGTTGTTTCTGTCTTAGGAAGAAACCCAAAGATAAATAATTTAAGTCATCTTAAATCATTCGTATGGTACTTAACATCTCACTAGCACATAGTATTTACCCATCATGGTGATATAACTTGCAGAGATGAAATAAAAAATAGTATGGTTGGAGATAGAGTTGAAATACATGGCTGTCTTTCCTATTGCACTCTCATTTGTGGCAGCAATATTTTAAACAAGCAGCATGCTGTTATCGATACCCGTACCTTCCTGCTGGCAACTGCTTAAATATTAGCATCATTTACTATCCAGCTTCAGTTAACGTTCAAGTGGAACAATGGCAACTCCGCAAATCTAATGATAAAATACTACTGGAAAGCAGACTGGGTTATAGAGTGGATAAATGAAGGACTTAAATTTGCTAAACAATTTGCAGATGCTAGAAGCGCAGGGGATTAAAATGAGAACAGCAAATTTAAGACTAACAAGTACGCACACTGTGGGCCAAGTTTGCAGAGGCCTCTACTTGGCATCTTACATACTATTTGGTTACTTCCACCCACAATTGACTTGTTGAAGCAAAATTGGATCCACAAAAAACAAAATGTGAAGTCCTCCTACCATTATGTGCTGAGGCAAAGAGTGTCTGTATCCATAAATCAGGTGTTTAACTATCTGCAGTAACTTGAATCTACAGATGATTGAAAGCTTCCCTCTCGCTCCCCTGTGTGATGGAAGTAACGATTTTTGAATGTTTTAATGCATGGAGTGGGCAGCTCTGAATAACAGAATAATTGTCATTTCAGAACTGCAGCTCTACAGTATTAAGCTTGAATGCAGTCAGGACAAAAAAAAAAAAAATCAGGTTTTGTCATTCGCACCTGCACTTAGACGTACAATTCAAGTCCTTTTACAGAATGAAAAATCTGGAAACTGTCTTTCAGAACCCTGATTCCAAAAGTGCTGTTGAGGTTCTAGGAACCACCTGCGGGGATCTGCTCACTGTAATGCTGAGCAGTGTCAGCTGCTTGAATTTCTATGCATTCATATATGGTAACTAGAAGCCTTTTCAAAAATTGAGATATACTGATTCCTTGAGCCAAGGGACAAAGTGCATTTATATTACTTGTATCTTGAGACTTGCAATAAAACTGAGTTACTGATGTGAGGTTTTCTGGCTGCAGATATCAGACTCTTGCTGAAGTGTTTTCATTTGTTCAAGCATCTTTCTGGGAGATCACTGACAGCTGGAATATTCCAAAAGTGAGTCATTTATCTAGATAGTTTCCAAACTGTAGTGGTTGCTCCAAGACTGCAGATGATGGAAGTGGAAAATCTGTGAATTTGGGAATATTTTGAAACTCCTTGGTCTGGATCTTCTTCCCTCCTCCCATTTCCAGTAAAATATTGTTCTGTCCCTAAAAGCAACACTTTCATTGTGAGTGTAAAATACAGAGTTCTATATTTATTTTCTAGTTCAGAATAGCACAGTATATCAAAAAATGTTATAGTATAGGTTCTTTTTGCTAAAGGTTGTAAGAATCAAAGGAACAGATAGTAGTACAGTAAGAGGATACATGGAAGTAAGTGCCACAGCCAGTTTCAGTCTGTTCCAGGCTCACTTGGTCTTACATGCTCTTTCTAGAGTGACTTAGTGCTTAATCGCATGTGCTGTAAGCACCTTTAATTCATAGATGTTACAATAATTGCAGTGTAAAGTTTGTTACTCGTGGGACCCAGACCTCAATATGCAATAGCTGGCAGAATGAAGTACTGAGAGTGCAGCGCTGCATGCCCAGTGTAATAGTTGCCTGGCCTTTACCTTTTTATTAATAAAAGCTGACAGAAGGGAGATCTCTTGGTACTTCTTCTCACAGAAATCCTTTGGACAGAGCTGATTGTAATGTGGCGTAAAGGGTAGAGTCCAACGGGTTGGATGGGACAGACCTCAGTCATGGTTTTTTGATTCATTGTGTGTGTGTGTCAGTGCAGGAATTTGCATTCGTCCTTGATAAATATTATGACATTCCTGTTGGCCCATTTCTCCAGTCTGTCTAGGTCCCTAGGGATGGCAGCTCTGCCCTTGAATGTGTTGATAATTCTCTCAAGTTTTGTGTGTTCTGCAAATCTGGTGAGTCTACACTCTGTCAGCTCCTCCAAAATCATTGATAAAATGCGAAACTGCAGAGGTCTCAGGACTGACCCCTCTGGTGCTTGTTCCTATCCTGGGAAGAGCACAACTAAGTAATTGCTACCCTCTGGGAGCCAATCATCCAACCAGGTTTTTTTTCCATTTAATTTTTCAGCCATTCAGACCTTGATGTACTGGTTTGGTTGCAAGAGTATTGAAGAAAATAGCATTAAAAAAGCTTAAAAAAACAAAAAAAAAATCACTGATTCACTGAAGGCAGTCAAATTAGTTTCTTCTTGGTAAAGCTGCACTGGCTGTTCCCATTCACTTTGTTATTTGTGCCCAGAAATGGGTTCCAATGGGGGGACCACTTGAACTTTGAAATTTGGGTCACTTCTCAGATAGTTCAGGTAGCTTGAATAAGATTTAGATGGATCCAGTTCAAGCAGTTGTTAATTGCGGGACAATTATTCTACTGCAGATTCTCATACCAGGGACTTTGCCATGTAAAGATTTTCATATGCACCAAGAGAGCTGAAAGCTTCATGGATTTTCCTGCTTCTGGTAGCTAGTTAACAGCACAGTAGGCTTGAATACTGAACAGGCAAATTGTTTTGACACAAAGCATCACTCCAATACCAGATGCTAGGTTGACCAAAGCATTCAGTGTCACATAAGAAGATGCTTTTTGCAGTTCAAGAAACAATCTTTTAATAAACTTTCAAAGAAAAAAAAAAAAAACAAAACAACAAAAACCACTATTGAATGTGCTGGTAGATTCCTAATGCTAAATAGGTGTTAAATCTCTGGCAGAGATGTTCCTATTGCCTTCCAGAAGGCTGAAGAATTTCCTCAGCGATCAGTCCACTGCTATTACTTGTAGTCAGTGCTTGCCTCTGTCAGCTTTGTTCACCCTTTCAAGGTTTAACCCTACTGCTTGCTTGCATGGGGACTGCTTTCCAGCAAAGGCATCCAGGCTTGCTGCAGCTCCTGCCAAGACCTCTCTCAATGTTCTCTTATGGCTTTGTTCCAGCAGCACTAGAAAGGGGAAGTATTCACCATTCTCTCCTTGCGTTTTAAATGCAGCCCAAGGTCCTGGAAACAATAGATTTTTGGCTGATCAGAAGCTCCTTCTTTACAGTTCCTCTCCCCAGTTGCCTATGCATCAGCTGTGTGCCCTCATGGGGGTGGTACCCCCATTCAGCTGTGGCATCTGGCAGCCCTCCAAGCAAGGCTGTCCCACGAAGCCACTGCCCCTAAAGCCCACACCAGCTTTCCAGCCACTTCCCCATCTGTTCTGTCAATTGGGACCTCAGGGCTGATGCCAGTTTTCACCATGGTTCTTGTGTGCCTGAAGTAGGAATTAATATTTCCAGCAGAGATGAGTGATTTGCTTAATTTGACTCCTCTGCGGGCCCTGTAGTCTGTTATAGGGTTGTTTTGTTTTTTTAAAAACATATAAGTGAGAGAAGACTTTACTTTTTGTTTTTTATGCTTTTGATTGCTGTTGGCTGGGTATTTGCAGCTGCCTAGACACCACAATTTTAACAATTTTTGCTGTGGTTTATACAGATTGACGTATCCTGGCAAGGAATGTAAGCCACAGAAAGCTGAAGATGAAACCAAGCAGGGTCTATTAAACTGGTAGCAGTGAACAACTTAGTTGCAGTTTAAAATAGTATTTAATTTATGGAAACCTCAGTTATGATGTTCCATTTTTCACTTGTCGCCCCAGCACCTAAAAGGAAGCCTTTTTTCATATACATGGTGCAAATCCCTATACCCAGCTCTTCCTGCCCCTAAACTTGTATTGTAGCTATGTATGCCTTGTAGTGTTTTTGCTACTGTAGGAAAATGTGGTACATTCCTGAAGACTTACTCCATTTCTGCTTTTCTTCTAAATTTCGTATTCTGTTGACTAATTTAAGTCTGCATTTAATTGGCAGAGAGAGTCAAGTTTCTTTACTGGGGGGCAGAGGTCTTCTCTCTGTTCAATTTATATTCCTATTCTAATACATCTAGCAAACTTTTATAAAAGTAAACTTCTGTCTTAACTTTTTACAGGGATGTGAGGGCTAGTACAAGTTTAGAAAAATGGGGGGGGTATGCAGTCTATGACTATAGATAATAGAGTGTGACAGAGGAAAAAAATCTTGCTGTAAAGATACAGTGTAAGGCTACTCCGGGAAAAAAAACTTCCATTTATTTTTCAGATTTTTCAGTTGTTTCCTGCCAGTTGAAACTATTTTTTTGACTTTTAGAGCAATTTTCCTAATACTTGATGCAAGAGAAAGCATCCATTTCACAATGATAACTGTCATTTATTTCTGAAAACTGGCAACTATTTTGCTGACTTCTTCTTAAAATTGGACAAATGAATGGCCATTATATCAGTCTTCTGAAAGACACTCATTTCAAGTGAAGCACATCTTGCCAACGTAATTACACTAAAGCTTTTCCAGTCATTTTTCTGTAAAACCGAGTAAACAGTGACACATGTCAACCAACTGAATTCTGGCCATGTTTCAGAGCTGCGACCAGTATCATTAGGGATGGAGGAAATGCTTTTCAGTGTCTCATCACTTGCAGAGTAAAACCTTGATTTACTCCCATACAGACGAATTCATTTTTAGAGATGGATTAATTGTATGTGGAGGAGAAAAGGCAATGTAGAACAGTGTTTCAAGGCTTTTGTTCTTTAGCACTAGCATGTGTTATTTCTTCAGCTGGTTTGTTTCTTCTTTTTTACATATAGTGATGGAATAACATTCACAAGGTTAAAAAGATTTGCAAATCCTTTTTGCGAATTACAGTGCGTGAGTGTCATAGTGGCTATTGTAATAATGGTGGGAAAGGATCTTAATGGCTTTTTTTCTGGAGGAGAACAAAGAATTTAAAAGGATGTCTTGGGACACTGGGACCAGCTGCTCTGCTGCTAGAGTAACTGCCTCATGCAGTCCCTTTCAGTAACTTGTTGAGACCTTTTTGAAAGCACTTTGTCCCCTCTCTTCCTTTTCTGTAAGAGATTATTTCAAGGCTTTATTTTCATGATGATCCAAAATATTTCTTCATTCAAAGTCTAAAATGGTTTAGGGCTAAAATGCCTATTTGTTCTAAAGCAACACCCTTTAGTTAAAACAGCTCTTATCTTACTCTTGTGTCTTAGTTATTAAGCTGCTCCAAAACAGTCTTCATCTGCAGTTCTTTCTGGATATCTTACCTTTAGATTTTATTCTTTTTTTAATTTTTTTTTAATAATATAGCTAAAGAACTTATCGCTAGATGCTTTGATTTTTCAAATTCTAATTAGACTTGATGTTTTGGCAGTTCCTGCATTATCCTTATGCTTCTTGACTGTAACCAGTGCTTCCTTTTTTTCCAATTCCCTAACATCATCTCCTTTATTCCAAGCAGGTGCCTAGATGTCATCTTTCAAGGAAATCAGAGGTCCCTTCTTATAGACTTCCTTCCCTCCAGGGCACTCCTCTTGGAATAACTTCCGGAGTTCAAGCACTTCTGAATCTGCGCCAGCCTTCCTTCTGCTCTGTTGGCTGTCTTTAAGTAGTTATTTTATTGTGGCATTACTTGTGCCTTTTTGAACTGAGCACTCCTGAGCACAACTCCAGGTCGATTCATGGCATGTCACTTTTTCTTGGGTGGCTCTATGAGCTTGTTGGCTCTAAAGTAGAGGAGGTATCACTTTCTCAGGAACCTGTGTGATCAGAGGGTCTTACACATTGGAATTCAAGCCCAGTCTTGCCCTTTCAGGTGTCTTAAGAAACTTGTGACAGAATGATGTGCAGCGTAAGTACAGAAAATATGGCAGCTTTTAACTGCTTTGGACCTACCTGTCTCTGTTGCCCTTCTTTAGAAAAGCTACTGTTTGTGGGTATTGTGCTGTCAGGCTTACAGTTTTACCACTCTAGCTCTTGCCTATTAGGGTACTGCTAAAGCCATCAGGTTAATCTTATTAAAGATAACTTTCTGAAAAGCCATGTTTTGAGCTTGGACTAAATGATCCCTTCCAAACTCAGTCACCCTGTGGCTCTGTGACCTGAGTGTGAGTAAATAATATCCATTTTATTTTTCTGCCTGTATCTTCTGGCTGCTAGAAAGATTATTCAACCTCATTGCTTCAAATTGCCAATTCAGATGTCAAAGTGGCATCCCTTGCATTTCTTTATGAATAAATCCTATGATGAAATTATTTATCCTCTTTCAACTTTAAAATGTAATCAATGATTTTCTGATATACTATTAGTTGATTGGTACCTTTCCAGTTTTATCCATTCTGTAAAAGCTGCTCTATGTAAAGCTAGTTCTCCTAGTGTCTTCTGAAATGAAAGCCAAGGACAAGAGACACGTTTCAGAGGATCAGGTGGTACAAACTGCTAAAGAGAATGATCGTATGATTGATTGGGGAGGAGGAAGAATATATTTGTCTTTAATGTTTTTGACAGAAGGCACCTTTTTTTTAGGAAAAATGAAGCAATAACTTAAGTTGTAAGTGGTACGCAGAACATGCAGTACTCCATCCTGCTCCAAGCAGCTTCAACTAGATCTACTTACTTCAAAGATGAAGATTCCACAGCCAAGCCAATGTCTGATCACCCTCATGGTGAAAAGAAACATTTTTCTATTTGAAATCTTGTGGCTTGCTACTTGTGCCCATCACATATTTCCTGTCATTGTGCACCTTTCACGAGAGTCCCTCTGCATCTGCCACCTGCTACAGCTGTCTTTTGTAGGTCCTGTGCTCTGTGTACTGGCTCACCTCGTTCTCCTGGGTGCTCACTGCAGCTTGAACATAGAATCATAGACTCAACTAGGTTGGAAAAGACCTTAAAGATCATCAAGGGCCCCAAAGTGAATTCAACCCTGCAATGGGTTCTGACAAGAGCTGGGTAAATGGGGAAAAGCGGTTTTCTCCACTGTGCCAACTCTGTTGTGGCTCATAGAGCATTATCTGTGGATAGCCACCTTTGCTGCAAGGGTGCACTTCTGACAATGTTGAATTGGTTGTGCCTTGCGTTACCCAGGTCCTTTGCAAAGCTCCTGCCCTGGGCATGTGTGATGTGATATCCTTGGGGCAGGAATTGGTGTTTGGATTGAAGTTGATGGGATTGCACTGGCCCATTTTTATTTTTTCTTTTCCCACCTGTGATATCCCCAGGACATTGGCTATTTACCCTGGATGCTGAAAATGCACTCACTCCCTTCACCTAAATCCTCACTGAAGCTGTTGAATGGCATTAGTCTCAATATTGATGCCTGAGAATTATTATTAAATTATTTAGCTGGTTTAACATGGGAAATTGTTATACTCTGTGTAAGTATAAGGGAAGCATAAGAACAACTGTGACATTTCCTTGTAGCTTACTTGGAAAGTATGGAATTGGATTTGATAGGGTGCTGTGCACTTGAGGTTGTTCTTCACTCTTTGCTGCCTTCTGGGGAAAGGAAGGAAACTGTTCATCCCCACCCTGCCCAGCTATTTTTCTTCCTCTTGGAATGAAGACGGGTATATACCCACACAAGGTTCTTTCAAATCTTAGGCAACAACTTGTTGCCTAAGATACTAGGCTGAGTTGTTCAAAGTTGCTTAGAGGGTTGAATCACACACACACACGCACATATGAAAAGAATTGCAAGCCTTTAAAGTGTAATTGTTTTAAGCAAGTAAGCTGCTCTTGTTCTCTGTAAAATGCCCTCATAGAAAACCCCTCCACCCATTTCCATGAATTATTTATAAAGTTTCAAGTTTAGCATTTAGTTTTAGACAGAAATGGAGCTACAACTGTTCTCACAACTTTTGCTCTAGAGATGCTGCTGGTTTTGTCTTTTTTGGGCTTAGACCTCTGCCAATTTCACCTGTATGAGCAAACCCTCCTGTAAAAATTCTAATGAAACCTAGGAAAGTTTTTCCTGATTTGAGGTAAACTGTGAAAGCCAATCTGTATACAGTTACAGGGCCAAAGGTTTCTTTTATCCAGGGAGAAATACTAAACATGGAGTAGAACTGTAAACATATTTCTCTTGCATGTATTCAAGGTTGTTTAGGTGTGCGGTTCAAGACAGTAATTTGAGGAGTGTTAAGGTGTGTGGTAAGTAGGAAGTCATATCTCAATTGGGCTATGTCTACACTCATACTGACAGAAACAGCTTTGTGCAAGCTGCTCTCAGTCTGATTTGGTATGCCCCCATACCAGTATATTCCTATGGGACAATTGCAGTGAGATTTTTTTTCATACCACCTCAAACACAATTTCATGTGAATAAGAAAAGCTCAGTTAAAATTTAGATGATTGAACGATTATATCAGCTGGTGTAAAAGAAATGTGGTAGTGGGAATCAGAAATGAAACTTGAGATGGTAATACATGGTATTTGGTTCTCTTCATGCGCATTGTCTCAGCAATAGTTGTGGCTTATTAGAAAACTTGAATTGCCCCTATTTTTGACAGGCTGGATTACATCACTGCTCTGAACGACAGTTATAGGGCTTGGAATGGGTGGAATATATCAGCAATGCATTTTAGAAACAAATGTAATTTGTAGTACTCTTTCAAAGATCTTTAATTCTGTGTATAAGTGTAATGCATCTCGATACACTGGGGTTGGAAGAGATGATTTCTAGCACTTAGGAAGGTGTGGGCTCTTAAACTGCATGGCAGCATAAAAGCAGCCCTCATGATTTGGTAGACCTGATGAATCAGAGCAAACCTCAATGAACTGTAAAGTTTAGAGTTTAAGATCTGCATGTATGGATTTAATTTCCCTATTAACTTGTTTGTGAAATATTGGCTGCTGCAAGTAATTTAAGAATATTAACTATGTGTTAAAAAATAGAAGAAATAATGACTTGTCTGAAAAGGTTTTGAAGACGCACCATGTAGTCTCAAATCCTACTGCAGAGCTACCACCATCCAAATAGCTGCTTATTACTGGCTTTATTAGCAGCTACCTGGGCAAACTGAATTTTTGCCCCCTCTGTTGCTTGCTCCACCCCCTCTCCCCCTTTTTTTTTCCCAAAGGAAGTGAGGAGGTGTGCAGAGATGTCACTAGCAAATGTAAAGTGGACAATTGCAGATCAAGCGGGGAAATAGGGTCAGTTGTATGTGATTATATCCATCCTTGAAAATGTTGGAGTTAAACTGCCCTACTAGCTCACTGTTTTGAACAGATACAGTAGAAGGTGCATATAGAGGGAAAAAGAGTATGAGAGGTAGTGTATTGCATTGGTGTTGGAAGGTATATATAATTCTTCAATTTCCTCTGCTTTGTTCCAGTGTGCTGCTGAGTAAAATACAACACTAATTTTTTAAGTAGGTAATCTATTTTTCTCTCTTTCTTAAAATAGTTGTGCAGAGTATGCATGAAGAATATTTCTGCTTTCTGTCTAGGACTGTGATGAAAAATGGCAATGATGTATCACATCTTCCCAGAATGGTGGCAGCAAGAATTACTCCTGTTGTGTATAGATGGGTCTTGGGTTGTATGGGAACTGTTTTCTGCATCAGAAATAGCTCAAATTGTCTGGAACTTCCATGCAAACATTCATTTTTCAAGACAGTGAACCCGGTGGACTTTGTAGTAAATCAGTAGCCTACTCCAGGTTGAATCTAGGTATGACTTTGGCCTACTGTCTGAGAGACCTGGAATGCTTCAATTTATGTGTGTGCTTAGCAGTAGGAGTTCCTGTTATTTCTCTCATCTGTGTGAGGCTGCACAAAGCTTCATGAAATCATGTTACCTTGCTCAGAAGTAAGCTTAAAGGCTGTTAAAAGCAATTTCAAGAAATGGATCAGTCTACATTAGTCTATTCTTCTGCAAGTATCATATGTTTTTTCAGAGCTGTTTAAAGGAAACAGATATTTTTCTTAATTCTATTGAAATTCCAGGTGTTTTTCCTCATGTTAATGAGAACCAGAAAATTTGTCCTAGAGACACTTTGGTTTTGCTACTGATATTCTCCCTCCATATTCAGGAGAATTTTCAGACTTAAGGAATATTATAATGGGGTTTAGAAATTATTAATTAGGTGTCTTATTTAGGGTTTTGTTTTCAGCTTTTTTCTTACCAAATAGCTTGCAGAACGAAGACAAGAACTCCAGATGTTAAGAACTTGCGTTCCCAGTACACTGGGGAAATAAGAACAGGCGATCAAGAAACTGATGAAAGTAAGAGCTCTTTGTAGCACTGTCATAAAAGATGAACTCTTGTCTGGTCACACATAGTGTATTTAGTTAGCTAATAAAAGAAACCTTTCCTAATATCAAAAGTCAGCTCTGTCTTGAAATTTGGTAAATCCTTTTCCTAATATGAGAGGTGAGCATGCAGGCCTCTGCAGATGTTCATTTAAACTGTTTTTGTTCCCCAAATGACTTTCTGCATGTCTTCGTCAAAAGGCCATGTGAGTAAGCCTCTCCCAAATCAAGTGGTGGAAGAGCAGTTGCCACAGATTACAATGCTCTTACACCTTTGTTTACGCAAAGTTTGGGGCTCATGTGTGCCCTAAAGGATGTGTGGGGGGGTTAATTTATTATTTCTTTTTCTTCCCTGCTCTCCCAGGGCAGCAGAAGAAAAACACAAGCTGGGTGTAAGGGATGCATTAACAAGTTGGTGTAAGGGATGCATTAACAAGTTAGTGTAAGCGTTTGCAGTTGATCTTTCATGTAAAATTTCTGCTAGCCTGATGCAATAGAAGATACTTCTTTCTGCTGCCAGGACAATTGTTAGTGTTTCTTGCATCTCTTAGGCAGAAAGGGCTAACTGTCACCTAAGACACACTGGTGTTCATCTAAGTAGGAGGTTCACAGAAAAACTACCAAATACTTGTGTTGCTGTATTTCTGAACGTAGTGGAGAAACTTTGTCGAGGTGGGAGGAAAACTTGTCCTGATAGCACTGTAATAATGGGGTTGCTTATCAACTCTGATCATATGTCACATTTCGCTGTCTCTTCAAGAGAATTATTTGGGAAAAAATGGGGTGAAGAATAATGCCAAGGTGAAAGTTGGCAGCCAGCCACCATATTTACTGTTTTATTACCTTCAGGACCCATTGTTGCCTGCCTTGACCTTGGTTTTTGCTATTAGGCCCTGGCAACAGTGAGATCAGATTAGGTTAACTACTATATTGTTTAAAAACCAGTAAACTGATAAGTACAGCAGTTATCAGGGTAGCTTTCTAACAAGATTTTTCAAACGAAACCAAACCTGACAGATGGTCTTGAACAAAAACACTTCATTTTTTCACTCTACTCACTGCTACAATATCATAAAAGTTCTGGCGTATTTCAGATTTATATTTCAAGGTTAGCAATCACTGATTTGTCCTAAGCACTATTTGTTAATGTCAAGGGCTTAATAAATTCCACCTTTATCCCATTGATTGCTAGAAACTAATATGTTCCTTATTAAAAATGTAAGGTGTCGATGATATTAATTAATTTTATCATAAATTACTAGCTTGTATGTAATATAATTTTTATTTATTCACTCCCAAAAATATATGAAGTTCTGCTTTTCTATTCCAGTGCAGTTACAGGGTTCTGTCGCCTTGAGAAAACTGAGCTGCTACCTGGGTAGTAGCAGCTTCAGGCAGTTCACTGGATTTCCAACAACACTTCAAAATATGAGGGGAAGTTATCTAAGTGATAGGTTACAAGTTTTTATCAATGAGAACTCTGTTTTAGAGTTGGGGAGGAATTTTTAGCAAGTCTTAATGTCTCCAATATCACTAAAAGCAGAGAAGAATGAAGACTAACTTAAAAAATGTAATTAATTTTAGAAAATAGTTTTGCAAAACCAAATAAAAATGATGACCAGATTCTGTGACAAGGGCTTGAAAATGCTCAAGGCCTGTTGTTAAGAGGCCTGATGCTGCTGTTACAACTCCAGTTTTGCAGTAAGCTCGGGTTGGCAAATCTGTTGAGCACTCCTAACCTCACCCTAAAAACTTCAGCAAAATAGACATCTTGAATAATGAAGCAATAAGTTCTTTTCCCCTCTCCCTCCCACCCCCTCTGTTTTTTAATTTTGCTTTATGTTTCTGAATGGAAATTTTTTCCATGTGGTCCCTCTTCCCGCTATGGGTTATGCAGTAAGGGAATGTTGTAATTTAATTTAATTAAGTTGTGAATGCACTTTCTTTTTTGCCAACACTGCAGTGACATTTCTTCACTTGTAGGCAGTGCCTTTTAATGGATTCACAATAGACTCAGGATCTGAAGTGATGGAAATTCTGTTGCCGATTTCCTCATTCGTGGACTAAAGCAGTGGGCTGGGTGCTAAGGTCCAGTGATCTGTCACTATTGGGCCGTAGGCCTTTTCCCAATAGATTAAATTTTTTCCAGTATCAATAAATGGACATACCTAAACTAAGTCTTAACTTGTGTGAAGTAGTTACTCCTTGTACTGGGTTTGTGTGGCGATGTTATGGTAGCAAGGGGGCTACAGAAGTGACTTCTGTGAGAAACTGACGGAAGCTTCCCCCATGTCCAATGTAGCCAATGCCAACTGGCTCCAAGACAGATGCAATGCTGGCCAACACCAAGCTCATTGGTGACAGTGGTAGCACCTCTGGGATAGCATGGTTAAGAAAATAAACCTGTGCAACAGCAGCCAGAGGGAGGAGTAAGAATCTGTGAGAGCAACAGCTCTGCAGACACTAAGATCAGTGCAGAAAGGTGGGAGGAGGTGCTCCAGGCATCAGAGCAGAAATTCTCCTGCAGACCATAGGCAATCTATGCCCTTGCAGCCCACATGGAGGTCCATGGTGGAGGAGATGTCCCCCTGCAGACCATGGACATCCATGGTGGAGCAGATATCCACCTGCAGCCTGTGGAGGACCTCATGCTTAGCAGGGAGATGCCTGAAGGAGGCTGTGAGCCTGTGGGAAGCAGGATCTGTGGCCCCAAGGAGAGAAGAGCCCATGTAGGAGCAGCCTGTTTCTGAAGGGCTGCATCCTGTGGAATGGACCCATGCTGGAGCAGTTCATGAAGAATTGCAGCCCTTGGGGAGGACTCATGCTGGACAAGTTAGAGGAGGGCTGTCTCCTGTGGGAGGGACTGCACACTGGAGAAGGGGAAGAGAGAAGGAAGGAGCAGCAGATACAGCATGTGATGAACTGACCACAACACCCACTCCATATTGCCCAGAGCCACAGGAGGGAAGGATGTAATAAAAATAAGAAGTTAAGCCTGGAAAGAAGGAAGTGATGAGGTGAAAGTGTTTTTAAGATATACTTGGGGGAAGGAATGCCATCCAGAGGGACCTTGACATGCTTGTGAGGTGGGCTGATGCCAGCCTCATGAAGTTTAACCATGCCAAGTGCAAGGTCTTACACCTGGGTCAGGACAATCCTAGGCACAGCTACAGGTTGGGCAGAGATGAGATTCAGAGCAGCCCTTAGGAGAAGGACTTGCGAGTGTTGGTTGATGAATGAACATGAGCCAGCAGCGTGCTCTTGCAGCCCAGAAAGCCAACTGTATATTGGGATGCATCAAAAGGAGTGTGACCAGCAGAATGAGGGAGGTGATCCTGCCCCTCTAATCTGCTCTCATGAGACCTCACTTGGAGTACTGTGTGCAGTTCTGGTGTCCTCAACATAAAAACGACATGGAACTGTTGGAATGAGCCCAGAGGAGGGCCGCAAGGATGATCAGGAGACTGGAGCACCTCCCCTATGAAGATAGGATGAGAAAGTTGGGGTTATTCAGCCTGGAGAAGAGAAGGTTGTGTGGAGACCTCATAGCAGCCTTCCAGTATCTGAAGTGGGCCTATAGGGATGCTGGGAAGGGTCTCTTGATGAGGGACTGTAGTGAGAGGACAAGGGGCAATGAGTTCAAACTTAAAGAGGGGAAGTTTAGATTGGACCTGAGGAAGAAATTCTTTACTGTAAGGGTGTTGAGGCACTGGAATGGGTTGCCCAGGGAA
>JASSUY010024349.1:27638-42485 GCA_032466535.1 Forpus xanthops | reverse complement strand
GAGACCCCCCCCCCCCCGCTGTTCCCCCGCACCTCCTCCCACTTCGCTCCTGCCCAAGGCACTCTCAAAAGCCTCTCTGTGCCCAGCTGCGTGCGCGGAGCAGCGCGGAGCGGTGCGGGGGATCCCACCCAGCGAGGGAGGGACACTCGTGGGCCTCTTCCCTTCCCCCCCTCATGAGCTGGGAAACCCATTCTCTGTCCCCAGCACCGGTTCGCCCCGAGCTGAGCCCTTTTGTTACCCCTTAGTAGCAAAATTGGACAAAAGAAGGTGCGAAAATGCTATAACTTAACCCACTGAGTAGTTACTCGGGTACAGTATAGAGAAAGTAGAAATATATATATGTATATCTGTCTATACATGCAGGGATATGGGGGGGTCTGTTCGCATATAGGTGGTGGTTGGTGACCGTGCACACCCTCTGTAGCTCTGGGTCTCTTTAAAAGCTCGGCAGGCCGGTTGGGAGTTTCTCAGCCTCGGTGACAGATTTATGATCCGCAATAAGAACGGCGTGTTTAAATCCGTAAATCAATCTCGCTTTCTCACTATATAAACGTTCATTTTATCTTTAGAAAGAAAACGGCTTTGATCATGGCACCTCGGAGGGTGAAGCCGCTGTTTATGGCCGCGTTTCCGACCCTTTGAACTGAGGGCTTGAAAAAAAGAAAAGAAACCCCCGAAACGGGTGCTTCTTTTGCATGAAACAAACCCAAAAATGCCAGAGGAGGTGGAGAGGGGGGTATCTGCCCCATTTGCTGCCTGGGATGACTCTGATCCTCCCCACCACCACTTTTTTAGTGTATTTACACGGCTCCATTCACAGGGGCTCTACATTTTACGACAGGGGGAAAAAAAAGAAATGGTTGTATGAAGCGAAGGTTTCGGCTTCTGAATGGACCTGAAGTTTCAAAATAGCACCCCCACAAATTTCCTCCCTCTTGGGGGTTCTTTTCCCCCGCGACAGAACCCCTTTGAATGGGTTTTGCGCCTTCCCCCCCCCCCCCCCCGACCAAGCGTCTCTCTTCCAACAATGACTTTCACTCGATAAAATCGATAGCGAAATAATCGAGGGCTCTTGAAAATGAAGCGCTTCCCTGCTCGCTCCTTCCCGGCCTGGGATAGCCCAGAGCCTTCCCACAAAGCGCCCTGAGTTTGGCTTAAAGGGCGACTAAAACCGCTTTTAGGCTTTTCAAATTTATGTTGATGTTCAATACGAGCTCCCTCCAGGCTTTACCTGTGGAGGGCCGGGGGGGTCGGTTCCCCGTATAGCCTCCCCAATGGGTTTTAGGGGTATTGGGGTACTGCTTGGGGGGGTCTCTGCCCTGGAGTGCCCTTCCCCTGCTCTGCTCTGCTCTCGGACGTGCTCCTGAGGCTTTCAGGCTCCTTTTGCCCTCTTGTCTCTGGTGGAGATTCCCTTCGTGGACTCCGAGGCCTTTCCAAGGCACTTCTCTTTGTTGCCCATTCTTCTTCCCCTTCTTTCCTTTCCAGGATCCTTGTACTTGGCAGCTCCCCTCAGAGCCCAAATTTCATTTGATTTTATTTTTTTAATGCAATAAAGGCTGGCCAAACAATAACAGCAGCGGGAAAAAAGGCCTGGAAGGGAGGGCTGAGCTCTTGCAAACCAGGAGTATAAATATTCTCAGCTGGTTTAGACTCTAAAACACTTGTGCTATTCAGTACAAGCTTGCCCTGAAAATCGCAGCTTGGAGAGGGAAATAAAAATAGAAAGGAAAAAAGCACCATGTGATTTAGCTGAAGCAAGGTCCAGCAAAGCCAAGCTCCAGGCAATGTTTAGGGAAGGGTTTAAGGGCTTTTAAGATGGGGGATAAAGCTAAACGCTTGCCCTTGGGCAGGGCAGGGGTTGAGGTGGGTGCCCCTGCACAGTCTCCCATCGCAGTGCCAGGCTTTGGGGAGCAGCTCTGAGGAAGAGGAGAGAAAGGGGAAAGGGAGAGCTCTGTCCACCTCGAAAAGCTTCGTTCACCTCGAAAAGCTTCGTTCAGTTGGAAACTTCTTTCAAAAACTACTGTTCCGGTGGAAGGTCACAGTGGTCCTTTGAGTATGAAACTGCGAGACCCCCTTCCCCCTTCCCATCACGTGATTCATTAAATAATTAATGCCGAGCTTGCAGAATAGATATGTATTCGTCAGGAAAATCGCAGCCATGGACTCCTTGTGTCTGACGTGAAATTCAACTGTCCTTTAAAAAACAAGCCTAGAGCTGAGGGGGGGGGGGGGTAAAAAAAAAGAGGGAGAGAAAGAGCGAGAGGGAGAGAGAGAAAGAGGGGGAGAGAAGGAGAGAGGGAGAGGAGGCTGCAATAAAACAATTCTCAGGACCCACGAAGCCACGCCGAGGGCTGGATTATTGTAAGTAGCAGGGGCTTCCCAATTCCGAGCGTGTCTATATGTCCATGTAAATTTATTGTTTGTTATTAATGTTATTGTCGTAAAATGTGACAAATCGCCGTCTTCATTTCCTCCCATTTCTCTTCACATGGCGCTATGGATGTTTATACCCATCGAGGCATTTCATTGATATTTTTAGGAATATTCCCCTCTCTCCCTCTCTCTCCTCGCAACCTCCTTTTTTTTTTCCCCTCATCCCCCTTTCTTGATTTATTACAATAAACATGTCAGCAGCAGAGCGGCTGCCATTGTGTGTGTGTTTGTGAGAGAGTTGTGTTGTTTAGAGTGGTGGCCAAGATAAATCATTTCTGGAGTGAAAATGATGTGCAAGCGATGATATTTTAGAGAGAGGATCTCTCTCTGCCCCACTCCCTGGAGCTGATGATTTCAGGCGATTTACAGTAATAGATCAGCAGCTAATATGAAAGCTCTGGAGCTGGGGGTCTTAAATTACAGCATCTGTGATTACCAATTAAGGAGAGATTTGTATAAATTTTGGAAACCGGGAACGCCTCATTGCCATATAAACCTAGTAAAAAAGCACGACCTTAATACCGAAATCGCAGCTCGGAGTCCTGCGCTGCAGCATCCCTTTCTGAACGATAATTCATTTTCTCTCAACTTCCCTTTTCCCGTTCCCCGGCAGGACTCCTCGCTGAAGAACAGGCACAGGTTGCTTTAGGCAATTGCTGGAGATGCTTCATTTTAGACCGGGCACCGAAACGGGACTGAATTGCGACAAAATAATTAAGAATCTTTTTAAACTAAGACCAAACCAGAGCTTACCGCTGGGAGGTCGCTGCCTCGGATAGGCGCGGATCTGGTCCAGGGCGGGAAGGGGACTTTGCCCACCAAAGGCAGAACAAAGGGGGGCTATGGGAAGTGAGGCTCTGCCGAAGGACTCGGCCAGGGAGGGTTGTCCCACAGACAACAGCAGAAAGGGGGATAAGCTCCTCGAGGGTATCTCGTTGTGCTTTTGGAGCAGGAGGGTGACTTCGCGTGGCTCGCTCGGGCTAGGATGGTGATGGATGGAGAGGCAGAGATTAGAGCTCTTATGGTGAGAGCTAGAGAAGGTGCTCTCAGGAATGCTCTAGGAGCCCGGGCCTGTTATTTATCTTGAGAAAAGCAGAGCTCCGAGGAGAAAGAGCACTGAAATAAGCTTAAATAGTAGTGTAACCTGGCCGGCAGCTGTTACCTTCGCAGCGATTCCTGCATAAACCACAGCAGAGCTCTACTAGGGGAATCTCTTTCAAGCCACTAAGGTAGCTTAGCTGAAGCGTTTTGGGGACGAGATGTGTGTCCCGAACGGAAGGCACCGGTACCTGCTCTCCTGTCAGCGCGGGGAGTGCATCCTCCACAGCAAAGGGGAGGTCGGGAGTCAGCACTGCCCTCCCCTCCCGTCTCCAAACTGGACCAAATTGGTCCTAACCGGGAGTGTTGAAAGGGAAGGAGGAAGTGAGAGATCGCTTTTTTAAATATTTTACAGGCTCCAACATGCGAGGAGTCAATAAAACTGACAACAGGAGCAAAGATTAAATGTTCGCACCGGATTCTCGAATGAGAATTCCCCGCTTTTCCCCTTCCCTTTCCTCCCCTCTGCTCTCAGCCAAGTCTCATACCGCCCGAACGGGGATATTTTACTCTGTCTGCCAGTGTAAACCTTTATGTAGCAAAATTAGAGGAACTCAGCGACTTTCATTAAATATTAAGGGAGATCCGGGGACGGTGACGGAGCCAGAAATACAGCATCATTCTTTGTCAAGCCCGTATTAATTTAGGTTGTCGGCTTCACATGAATGCAGACCTCCCTTCTTCCCTCTTTTTCTTCACCCCTTTATTTTGCTCGGTGCTGTCTTGTTTTACTTGATTTCATTCTTAATATTTTTGTTTGCTGTCGGTTTGAGATGTTGAGCGTGAGAAATCGGCCCTTGGCGGGGGGCGGCTGCGGGCTCGGTGCGGAGGAGCAACCCCGCAGCCCCCTCCCCGGGCGGCAGCCCCCTTTAAATCAATAGTCGGGGCTCTATTTATCCCCGGTCCAGACTCCTTTGTGCGAATGTCGCGCTTTAATAAGCAGATGTCAGGAGGAGATGGGGTGGCCGAGAGCCGCCGGGTCGCTCTGGCAGACCCTCCGTGCTGCCCCGGCCCCGAGATCTGCTGGCCATACCCTGGAGGAGGGCTCGGCCCCGGGTTGGGGCTCCTCACCAGAAATAGAACCCCTAAGAAGACTCTTAGACTCCAGCTATGAGGCCCAGAGCCAGAACAGAAGCTCAGCTACTGGATAATAGCTTCAGAGCTCCCTCAGGATAGCCAGACCCAGGAGGGCACCTCATGACAGAGATAGGACCTCAAAATTCGGGACAAGAGCCTCCAACCTTGGAGAAGACCCCAGACCCAGGCGAGTGCCTCAGCCCTGGTTATGGGAAGGCAGAATATTCCTCATCTTGCTCTGTCCCCGGCCGGAGGCTGAGGGAGGCAGAAACCTGGGTCAGGGGGGCCCTTAGGTGGTGCAAAACTTCCCTTCATGAAGGATAGGGTCGGGGGGGGGTACCAGTTCCATCTTTCCCCAGACACAAGTTTCTCCCCTCTGGGGTTAGCGGTCACTCGAGGGATGGGGCTTGGTTTCGCCCAGAGCTGCAAAGGGGAATCCAGTGCAGAAGCCCTTGCCCGGCGCATCCTCTGCGCATCTCCCATGCATCCTCCGCGCATCTGCGCATCCTTCTCACATCTTCTGCGCAGCCCTGCCACTGCTGCTCTCCCAACCTCGTTAAAAATAACGAGTGAATAGCTCCTTACCATGTTTCAATTGTGGTTTTTTTTATTAACTCTTTGAAATCGAAGTTTGGGGGGTTATTTTCGAGAAACCAGATATTGTACCTTAGAGTTAAAAATAGCAGAAACAACGTTCAGGAGTCGGGAGGAGGCAATAAGCAATTTCAAGTCACTCGAGCAGGTTCGATTTAATTAGTTTGTGTGCAATAAGCCTTTTTCCTTGCCTGGCATCTCGTCAGAAAACTCCCTGGTCTATCAGCGCTGCGAATCCGCGTTTATCACGTCTCATCCCCAAAGAAATATCCCTCCCTTCCCCTCTCGGCCAGATATCCCACACTGTTTCCCAAAGAGGAAGCGATTAACGTTGTAAATATGAGTCAACAGCACCTTAATTCATAATTTATTGAAGGCGGGAAGAGAGAGTTATTTCAGATCAAAGCATTACGGAGCGCGAGGGCTGCAAGGCGGGGAAAGGGGGCAGTAAGGGGGATAACGCAGAAACCTGGGGCTGAAGCACGGAGGGGGCTCGGGGGCAGGGCCTGGCAGCAGCTTCCCCCATCCTTTTCTTTTTGGGGGTGTGTTTCCCGCTGGGAAGGGGCTTCATCCCGCCTCTGTTCCCCGATATCACTCCGAAACCGTCGCCGACACCCGGGGACCTGGAGCCTATTGTGCTCCTTTTTCCTATTTCATAAGGAAACGACCCCGAGTCGCGGGCAGCCAGGACAAAAGGGAAGAGCTCGGTTGCTTTTCAGTTAAACAAGCAAAAGTCTGGAAAAGGGCACTGTTTTCTTTGAAGTTTTATCTCTTTCTGATTTTTCGTGGGAAAGAGGGGGGGGAAGGCGAAAGAAATTAAAGGCGACAACCGCATTTCAACACTTCCCTACCCGTAACTATCCCAGCTGAAAAGGGAGGCTATAAATCAGAGGTGATGGTGGGGATTTGACTCCTTATTTTAGCGTAGATACAAGGGGAGGGGTTAAGGAGAAATCCCCACTCGTTGCTATTTCGTCTCCTTTTGATGTCCGACTCAGCGCAAAATACGTCGATGCTTTATTGGCAGCGGTATTGAGAGGTCAGGAGAGAAGCCTAAAACACTTCGGGTCAAATTCTTCCCGAGCATGTCCCGGTCATGGGGATCGATGGGCAGCAGCAATCCACAGCCTCTGTGCTGAGGAAGGACGGGCAGAGGAACCGGGTTCCCCCTCCCTGAACCCCTTTCCCACCGCCCTGACCCGGACTCTACGACCCCATCACCTGCCTCTGTGCTGGGCGCTAGCTCGGGGTGGGCTGACGATGATGATGGTGGTTTTTAGGAGGGGAGGGTTTGCATCTTCCAGTTCCCCCGTTTTTGGGGAGCCGTGGCAAGCTGCACTCTTTCGCCAGCACGCAGATCCAGATTTCCTCTCCTCGCGCTGAGGTCAGCTACAGAAAAGCCAAGTCTAAAAATAACCCCCAGGATCTGGTTTGTTGCTACTGGTACCTCAACACTCCCTCTACTTCAAACGCGAGAGTGCAAACTATTCCCTGGAAAAGGGCAAGATTTAATGGCAGGGTATTGCTAAGAAGGGTGGGAGTGAAAGCATTAAACCCGATGGGCTTTGCAGGACTTCCATTCCCCCCCTTTCTTTCCCTCTCTTTCCTTCTTTCTATCCTTCGTTTTTTCCCCTTTCCCCGGCCGAGACATATGGAATCAATTTTGAATCCTGACATTGAAGGCTGGCCAATTCCTACTGGCTCGAAAAAACAGAATCCATTTGGTTCCCTTCTTTCCAGCGCTCCTTGTCACTCAGTATTACAACCGTCTTGCAACATTTTAAGTCTTTATAAAGAGAAACAGCTTTCCAGAGAGATACGAAGGAGTCAGGAGTGGGGGAGGTTTTTTGAGGGGCTCTTTTCCTTTTTCTTAAAGGGAACGTTTGCGCGGCCCCCTCCCGACACCCCCATCCCACTCCGCTCGGTATCCCTCTGCAAAGGGGGCTGCATCCTCACAATCCTCAAAGCTGTTTCGGAAGAGTTTCTGGGTTTCTCCAGGTTAAGTCCGTTCCGTTTGAATCGAGGGAGTAAAAAAAAACCGAGAAATAATTCAAAAATCAAAGCATCTTTAGGGAACCAAAATTTCAAATCATCTGAGAAAGCCATCAGCGAGATCCTTCCTCCGGGGTGCAATAAAGTACTTTCTTCTCCTTAATTTGCCTGCTCCAGTTGCGAACTCGCCCCATCCTATCCGGCTTCGCTCCTTCTTCTTGAAGTCCTGGGTCGGACAGTCTCACAGGTAAGGAGTTCCAAACAAATAAATAAAGGAATGATGCAGCTCTGCCTTTCCTCCCTTCTCCAGCGAGCTGAGATGTAATGAATTGCTCCGAGAGCTTTGACAGGCTTCTCTCCCGCTCTCCGAGAGCTGCAGCTGACTTTCTCCTGCTCACAGATTAAGACTGATGCTTCGGGAGCGGGAAGCTGGGGATGAGCAAAAAGACCTCGCAGGGTCCATAACGGGAACCAGCAGCAAAACGCTTCTGTCCGAGGGCGGGATTCCTTGCGAAGTTTGTCTGGGACACATTTGGTAAAGGTTTAGCACCTCTCTCTTGTTTGAAAAAGAAACTACAAAAGCCCATTGGAAAAGCGGGTGTTAAACTGAAGGATGTTTGTGATGGTGATTTATGGCCCTACCAAGTTTTTTGTTTACTTGAAGCAGACTCTCATTACATGGGCTTCTGAAAAAAAAGCCCCCCCCCCCAAAAAAAAAGAAGCTTTTCCAAGCTCTGTGTATATCCATAGCGGGTTTTCCCTCCCCAGGTCTGGGTGGAGTGGCCAGATGTGACCAACAAACATCTGGTTCATTGAGCTGCTGTTCCTTTCAGCCGAGCCGTGCGTTTGACCGCAATGGGTAAGACAGAGCCTTCAGTATTAAAGCGGAGGCTTCTGGGGTGTCCGAGCATGAAAATATCAGGGGTTTAAAGAGGTTCGATGTTTGTTTGGGTTTGGGGGGGGGGGGGGAGTGAATGGCCTCGAATATGGGCCATTCCTCTCAAATGCGGTGTCCGGGATCGAAGAGGATGGGCTGCGGTACGTGCGAGGTTACGCGTGGGAATATCGGATGCGTTATTTACTACGGGTTTGTGCTGTTTGATTCTGGCTGCTCCCCCTCCTTCGTGAACGCCCGATGCGTATTTAAAGAGCGAGACCGGAGACCCGTTTGTATGGAGGGGAAAAAAAAAAACGAACACGAGAAATCGGATTAAATCTGGGAAGTTTGGGGTTTTTTTTCCTCTAAATACATACATAATCGTGCTCTGTCCTCCTTTGGTTCCTCTCCCTGTCGAGCGACATCTTAACTTCATCCTCGGGACAAGTTGCCAGCTCTTAAAAATACTCTCTTAGATTGGGAAACTGAAAGTTTTGACTCAGTGGTTGATATTTCCCGAGGCGAGCAGCGATATTGGCATTGCAGGAGCTCGGCCACATAGGCAGCTTCTTTATTTTATTCTTTTTTCTTTTTCCCCCCTATTTTTTCCTCCTGAAAATTGCTTTGCATTAAATTTCCTCAGCTCCAGTATTCTCTTTACTCGCCTCAAGCTAAAGTTGGGTGTTTTTACCAAGCGCTTTATCTGTTGGTGAATGAAATCTGAGCAGAAACCGCAGGCCCTGAGTGGCCGTAATTTAATTGATTTTATCATAAATCATCAACTTCATGAAGAAGCAAAGTTTTCATTGAAGTAAATTGATATTAATGGACACTTTCTGAAATGTAACCGTATAGATCTATAGGGTTGTGTTGTTCCCACTTCTGCTCTTTTGGGACAGCGGATTTTAGGGGGGATGAGGGGGTATTTTTCCTCCTACTTTTCTTTTCTCCCGTCATTCCTAAAAAGCGACTTATCCCCAGCTCCTTGTTTGGGAGGAGGAGGGAGAGGGGGGCTCAGGTTTGCTTTGTGGATGAATCAGGGAGCACCGAGATGTGGGAGCAAAGAGCAAGGGACAGTTTGGTTTCTTTGGGATATTAATCAGAATACTCTCCTAGGCAGGTTATTCCCTCTGCCCTGCTCTTCAGTGGGATATTTCTGCCCAAAACACGTGTGCCGCAGCTCGGCCCCGCGGCACTCGCAGCCGTGGTAAAAAGTGGGACTGAAATAGGATTTCAAACCCCCGCTTTCAGCTCCGTGCCCTCTCCTACGTTAAACATTGCCGTTCCCAAGTTTCCCGCCTCATTAAATATTAACCCGGGGTGGGTGGGAGCCTTTTGATGGGGTGAGGAGGTGGCGTTGGGAGTACCCTGCAGTTCCCGAGCGGTTGTAGCGAGGGGCAGCGCCTCGGGGTGCTCCGGTGTTGAGGGGGGTGTGTGGAGATGCGCCGTGTAGGGAGGATGCAGGACTCCGTGGGATCCACACGCTTCCCTACAGACCATAAATACTCCATGTGAGCACCCCAAAGTAGAGAAATAGAATTCCTCGCCATCACTTCCTTCTCTCTCTCCCGAGAATTCCTCTTCAGAATTTGTTAGGCTTTCTGTATTCTCAGAAGGAAGCAGGCAAAATGGAGCTCATTCCTTCTCCCAGGTCCCTTCTTCCCCACGACTAGCTTCTTCTCCAGCGCCAGTCGGGGCCCGGAATGAGGAGAGTATCCCTGCAAAAAGTAACCGAATTCCTTCCTTTTCTCACAGAAATGGCCACGGCGGGAGCATGGTGCCTGGTCCTGAGGGAGGTGAAGGAAGGGCACTGGGAGAAAAGCTCCAAATCCTCATTTTTCTCCTTCTCTTTCTTACATACTGGAGGTTTGGGGGGCGGGAGGGGGAACGGAGTGGGGTTTAAATAGGAAGAATCGGATAGCCCCCAAGAACCTCATCTTAGAGGGCAGGCATATCTCCGTGGAGGAAGAAGCCCACCCTCGGGGCCTCGGGGGGGCTGAGAAGCCTTTCTCCGTTTTTCCTGCTCCCCCAGACCCGTTACTTTCCCCTTTAGTTTCCTTCGTATTTGCCGTGGGGCTGGATGCTGAGGCTGCGGGAGCGGTGGGCGCTGCCGATCTCTTTCCTCACCTACAGTGATTGTTCGCCTCCAGAATAAAGATAAAAAGGAAAACTGTAAGGAAAAAACAAAGGAAAAGCCACCCAGAACGCCCCAAGGGCCGAGCAGCCCCCGGGAGCGGAGGCACCTCCTGCCCGGGAGCTCCAGGGAATTTACCGATGGTGGAATTAGCGGGAGCGGAGGGGAAGCCGGGAATTTCCCAATTCTGGGGAAAATAGGCAAAAGGTTGACGTGTTCCAGTCACGTGGGCGCATAATTCAAGCCATTATTTTGGCATTTGGGAGGGAGGAGGGAGAAGAGAGTGAAGTGGGGACGGTGATTCCCAGTTCCCAGCCCGTCTCCCGTGTGCTGCTCCAGAAATAGCTGTCTGCAACACGCTGATCCCCCAAACTGGCGTCCCCACGAACTCTGCCGTACCCCTCAACCCCACCGCACCCCGTGAGAGCAAGGAGAGGTGGACCCATGGGAGCGGGGGGCTGCGGGGCAGGGGGGGGGAGCCTCAAGGGCCGCTGATTTGATTTGATTTTAGGTTTTGGGTTTGCTTTTTTGGAGACAATTCCAAAGCACTTCCGCTGATTGATCATTAACCTGGTGAGTTATTGCTCGTCTAAGCAAAGGTCAGGGGGAGAAAAAGGTCTAATCTGTCAAGGCAAAGCCGGCGCTAGCTCAGTTTCAGTTTGATTCCTTATCCGGACTGGCTTCTGTTGGAGGTTTCAGGAGGTCCTGCACCCTCCATAGCTCTCTCCTCCTGCTCGGAGTTTTGCCCACCCTTGGGAAATGAGAAAACACAAACTCCTTCCCTTCACACTGGATAAAGAGCCGAGGGAGGAGGAGCGGCCCCGCGGAGCATCCGCTGGTGCGGAGCAGGGCCGGGCGGGACTTGCGCCGCCTCCAAGAGAAAATTAACAGAGAAAAGAGCCCAAATCAAAACAAAGAACACGGGGGAGGGGAGGGGGGGACACCCTCGCTCCATCCCTCCTCTGTGCCTGCGCTGCCAGGGAATATATGAAAAACAAAGAAACCATCCCTTGTCCTCCACCCTCAGCGATGGAGCCGTTGTTTATCCCAGCTTCGTCGGGGTTGCTTATCTGTTTGTCTTTTTGCCTCCTCCCTCCTGCATCCACTTCCATATAAACGCGGGGTTCTCTCCTTTTCCCACCTCTTCCCTGCCTGCTTCTCCTCTTCCTCCCAGCCCGTACCTTGCTGAAAACAGGCTGAGTTCACAGCGCAAAACCCCCTCTTTCTTTCCTTCTTTTCCTTTCTCCCTCTTTCCAAACCTCTGTGTGTGCTCTACAGAGGGAACTGAAAGGCCCGGGGAGGGCTGGGATATAAGTGGAATACCGCCAGAGCTGTGTATTAAACTGTACGCCCATGTAATAATAACAGTAATAAAACCTCCGGCTTTAGGCCGCCGAGCAGAGAAGGTCACGAAGCATCAGCGGGGGATTTATGGACTGGGGGATGTTGTCACAAGCAGAATAGGGGTGTGAGAGGAACATTTTTATTCGAGATTAATATCATCAACATTCAGAACGGAAACGGGATTATTAAAGCGTCGGAATGTTTCCCCAAACGAAAATATTGTTAAATTAGATTGTTTTGTCTTTCTCCTTTTCTTTCTCCCTTCCCGAATCCTTCGTGCCAAAGTTGTGGCGATAAATCTCTGCGTGGCTTTCAAAATGTTTACGTCTCCAAACCGTTAATTCTGATACCGAATCACTGCCGGGTGGCCTCGTACACTGCAGCGCATCTTCATCGTCCCTCCTCCCTTCTTAGCAGTCTCTCTACCACACTAGAGAAACACCAAAAACCACATTCTGGATCTTTCAGGCTTTGCTGCCCCTCCTATTTTCCCTGCTGTTATATTGATGTTGAACCCAGAGCTATTTAACTGCAGATATTTCATCTCTTAAAAGCATTTAACTCTGAAAATACTACCAGAATTTAACCTAAACCCCTCCCAATGTATATGTATTTGAAATGGCATCTGGAGTTCACCACCAGCCATAGACAAACCGCCCCTGGTCCACACCAAACGCTTCCATCACACGCGAAACCCAGAGCGGGAGAAGCATTTCCTTCAGGGGGTTGTACGGGGGGGAGGAAAGACCGGAGGGAGCGCAGGGGGTTACCGAAATAACCCTGGTGCCGGGATGAGGATATCGGGTCCTGGAAATGCCGGGTGACCGGGCTGGGAGAGAATGACAGGGGAGCTGCCGGGACTTTTGTTCACCAGAGCCCTTCTTCTCCCCTTTTCCACGCGAAGGTTCCTCTGGGTGATGAATCCCCTCGTTTCTCACCGAAGTTTCATACTTTGCTCTTTTCTCATTCCCCCTCCCCAGCTCTCCTCCTTTCCCAAAGCTCGCCACTGCCTCGGCTTTGCTGGACCAGACGTTCCACAACCGGTGAGTTTGGCTCTATATCCTACCTGTGCGTCTCTGTGTCTCCTTTCATTCCTTCTCTGCGGGCACACAAAATGAATCCTCCTCCTGTCCCATCCCGTCCCGTCCCTCTCCCCCCCCCCCAGGATAAGCAGGGCTGCCCTGGATTTCCCCGGACTACTTTTATTTTGCCACTGGCTTGTCTTTAAACTTGTGATTTATGAGCGTAACTTTAAGGGAGTGTTTTAAACGGAAGATATTTCCTGTACTCCCTTTGAAGGGAAATCCAGGCAGATTGCAACGTTTGCTGCTGATTTCGGGATGAGAGGGAGGGAGCTACGTCTTAGAGAAAAATAAACTGCAACCAAAGCAAAGATACTAAAGGGAGCCTAAAACCTCCACTTGCAGGAGCTCAACATTTAAACGTGCAGCGACCTTCTAAAGGGTTTTTCTTTTTTGGCTGCCAGCTGAAGTTAAAGCACGATTTTGCACTTCAGAGGAGTTATCTGCAGTATCCGAGAGGCTTCAGGTTGCTTGGGCACTCCCAATTAGTCAGTGGAGACCCAGATTCAGAAACCTAGAGAGTATTTTACCTACTGAGAAGTCTTGAAAAGTATAATCCACTACTGCTTTTCATCCTTCCTTCTCTGCAATGTCAACGCCGGGGCTCCAGAGTAAGAATTGGCTTGAAGGAGAAGATTGATGTTGGAGTAGTTCATGAAAAGTTTAAATAGGGGGGGAAAATAATCGTGTCCGCCGGTGGAAAGCTCCCTCCCAGCCGAACAATAGCTGGAAACACCGCGGGCCGTGGGGTAGGACGTTATCTATCACCTAGGAACCCTCGAGTAAGTCCTCTCAAAAGTCAAGTGTTTCCTGGGGCACGCTTCTTTTTCTTCCTGGAGTTCTCAGCCTAAAGGTGCACGCACAGACACAAAAAAACCCAAACCGAGCCCCCCCCCACACCCCCCCGCCCCCGACGGGCCGTGCCTTCGCCGTGAGGTCCGAGGAGCCCTTTGTGATCCCACTTTTTCCTGCTTTGCTAATCGTAAATTCCCCCCGTCAGCACTTAAGCCAAAGGAGAGAGCGCCAGAAGTAAAGGAGGGGAGAGAATTGCGATGGGGAACAAAAGTAGCACTTTAAGAGGAAAGGAACAAAACTAAAGAAAGGAAAGTGCAGACACCTCCATTCCTCTCCGCCTTCCTCCCCCTCGCAGCTCCTCCTCATCACCGGCTCGCCCCAAAACGAGAGTTTTTGCTCTTGCAGCCGCGTGGGAACAGGGAAGGCATAAATCTCCCGTGGCGGCAGCGCCTCACTGGCAGCAACGGCCTTATTAATAATAGCAATAATAATCATCTTTGTGGCTCAACACCTCGCTGCTCTGGCCTCCCTCGGGCGTAGTTTGAGCCCCGACGTCCCTCTCCCCCCCGTAAACCAAGCACCTCCACCCCGGCGGAGGACGGGAGGAGCCCCCAAGACGCTGGGACGTGCAAAGTTAACGCCGAAGTTACGCGGGACCTCGGAGTTGCAGCAGCACGAACGGTTCCCCCTTTTCTCCCCCCTCCCTTGCAAACACGGCGCTCGGCCGCTTCCGTCCATGCGTGTCCCCCCCCCTTGATCCCCAGAAAAAGGGGTTCGGGGGAGGGGGGTTTGGGGCTAAACGCTACCGAGGGGTCGAGGGGGGGGCAACATGGCGGGGAGGGGTAGGGGGGGACATACTATGACTATGTTATTAGCATGAATCGACGCCTAAGTGGGGAGCACGTGAAGCCGCGGCCAGCTCCGCTCCCGCGCCCAGGCCTCCGGCCACCGCTGCCATTAGCATCGTTTTTCACTAGTGACGCTGTTCGGGAGGCTCCTTGGCTCTTGCCGGCAATGCAAACCAAATCTTGGGGTTTAAAACCAACACCACCACCCCCCCCTCCCCCGGCCTTATCCCCCCTTTCCCCCTCCTTCAGGAGCCTGGATTCTTTGCGTTATTATTTTAATCCCAGCCAAGCATTGCATAGTTAAAAGAGGGGGGGTGGGGGTGGGGGTGTTCAGCTTTTCTTTCTTTCTTTTTTTTTTTTCCCTTCTCCTTTCCCTTCTTCCCCTTTGCTGTGGAAAGCAGAGGCCATTGTTATCAGTGAGCAGCGCGTACCAGCTATAGGGCAACTCGAATCTCAGGGTCTGGCCATTCAAAGCCCTCAGCACATCTTGGAAGCTGGAAAGCATCTTGAGTTTTTTCTGGGGGGGGGGGGGGGGGGGGGGGGGGGGGGGGGGGGGGGGGGGGGGGGGGGGGG
>JASSUY010024349.1:0-27628 GCA_032466535.1 Forpus xanthops | reverse complement strand
TGGTAAGCATCTTGATTTTTTTATTCCCCCCCCCCCCCCCCGCCTTCTCTTCCCAAACGGAGACAGAGAGACAATTTGAGCTGCCGTAACCGAAAGCTCCACTGGCTGAGCCCCCTCCCCCTCTGTTTGGGCTTTTTTTTTTATCCATATATACATGCATATGCTGGATTTTGTTCCTCTCTCGCTCGTATATTCCTTTAACGCTTTTAAAGGAAGGGGGTCATTCCTTGCTTATTGATTGCGTGGATGCTGGATGTGAAAATATATTATGTCTGCCTGTGCTTTGCTCGTCAGAGACTAAGGTAAGCCGGACTCAAATAGGCTATCACTTTGTGAATGGCGGAGTATATGTCCCAATGATTTATGACCATATGACTCCAATCTCGGTTCAAGAAGAGTTCACAAGCTTTAAGCTTCCTTCCACGCAGAGGCTCTTTCGCAGCCCTCATCCAGGGCCCTTTCCCCCCCGCTTTACAACTGGGGAGTTCTGGTTGGGGTGAAGCTCGCTTGTGGGGGAGGGAAAAGGGAGATTTTAGGAATGTGTCTCTATCTTGCAGGCATATCCACCGCCAAGGCAGGGGTTTGAGCTCTTCCTCAGCAGCCGCCCTATTGTAAGGGCATGTTTGGAATATTTATTATTAATAATAATTGAAATGAAAAGCGGGGCTCTGCCTGGTTTCGCTGGCGCTGGGAAATGTACCTTGGGAGGGGGCGGGGGAGTGGAAAGGCGCTGCTCTTCCTCCTCAGCACAGGCAGGTTGTGAATTTGGGGGTTCCAACATGGAGGGGATGGCGTTAACACCAGAATCCCTCTGCCTCGGACTCCTCTGTCCTTTTGCCTTCGACCGCCGGATTTTTCCTCCCGAGCATCCTCTTCCCCGCAGCCCTCTCGTACCTTCGCTTCGATTTTTCTTCTTTTTCTCATCTTTTCTCGTCTTTTGATTTTGTTTTGGTTTTTTTTTTTTTTTTTTTAAAATGCCTCCAAATCCTCGCACTCCAAAGTTGCCGGCAAAGAGTTTGTGTTAAACGCTACCGCTCGCAAAAGTGAAACTTGGAGCATAAGGAAAAGCGGCAGCGCGGATCCCACCCGGCTTTAACCGCACCAGGAGATAATCGAATATTTATTATTCTGCCTGAGATGTGCTTTTTTTTTAAAGCAATTCCTTGGAGTAAATAATTAGGATCGCGCCGTCCTCGGCGAAGATAAATGAGCGGCATTTGCGAGGCGCTGAGAGATGAGGTACAAAAGCAAAGCTGTGGAAGCCACGAGCGAGCTTTTGGGCGAAGGGGGTTGTAAATTTATTTTATGGACATGAAAAAAAAACCCACACACACCAAAAAGCAAAGCAACCGTCGCTGTTATTTTTAGCCGCTTTAGCTCAGCCTCTCAGCTCGGTTTGGTTGGGATTTGGTGGGGGGGGGGTTTAACAAACCTATGCCAGACAGGAAGGGCCTTGGAGAAATTCCCACCTCTGGCCTCGTAGATATTTTCAGCGAAGCTATTCATAAGAAAGGCGCTGCTGTTGCTTAATTCATTCCCAGCTCGGGCTCGGAGAGTGCAGTCTACTTTTTAATAAGACATATTTATCATGGCGAGGAAAACAAACGCGAGTAACTCCCCGTCCTCTCGCTAGACAATAATGCATCTCCGTGGAAGATACAGCACGGATCTGGGAATGCAGAAAGGATTGAATCAGTGTAGAAAAGGAAAGCAGCTCCTCCGTGGCCACATCGTCGGAGGCTGCGAGGGAAGTACACGGAGGTTTCATATGACATGACAGAAGAACAGAGCAGTAGGGAAGAGGAAAAAAAGATGTTATTTATTGTCGAGCTGTGGCTTCTGTTAAACCCCGGTACTTCGAAATATCGCATCGGGGTTTATCTCCACTGAGTTTATTTTATTTTAGAGAATGAAAGAACCACGATAAAATTAAATATACAAGAGATAGAGTTAAATATACAGTGGGCATCCATTTCCAAACAGAAGGCTCTGGGGCTCCTCGCAGCTCTGAGCCGCGGGGAGAAGCCTCTGCCTTTGTAAAATATGTGAGCTGCTGTCTGCGCCTCACACATCGGCTTCTTTCCAGGGCAAGGCAGTTTTCATATTGCCAAGGATGTTTCTACTCTGTCTTTGTGGTCAAGGAAAGTTTCTGTTTTGAGAAAAGACAGAAGAAAAGGTCAAGAAAAATGAAAAGGGAGAGGAAGCAAAAAAAGGAAGGTTTCATTTTGTAATTTGAGGCTTCGGACTGGGGTTTTTTAGACTTTTGAGCTTTGGTTGAGGGAGGGAGGAACAATACAAAATCAAAGGGAGGTAAGTTAGGGGCAAATGGTCTGGTGATGGGTTTTCCAAGGAAAAAAGAAAAACCCCAAGCCAACAACGATTAAACTGGTTTTGGAATGGCATCTTACCAATGGCAGCCCCAGGTTAGGATGGAGGAGCACAAAGCAGAGCAGGCAATGAAGGGCTGTGTTTTCTAAACACAACCTGTGCTGCCAGAGAGGGGGAGGCTATCGAACAGGCCAAAGGAGGCACATTCTTGAATTCATGCCCCGCTTAAATCTGCTAGAAATATTTGCGCTGAATTCCAAAGACATTTGTGAGTCTCTGTGTAAACAGCAAATGAAGCCAACTGTGTCAGGACACCCGTTACCTGCAGAAAACGTAGGGACTATTTGCTGGTTTCAGTTTAGAAACAAATATACCCGACAGAGGCCCTGCAATCAACTTAGCAGACTTTTAATTTCTGATGCTATAAGGCCTCGCTGTTGTTTCAGTGTGTGAATGGCTGATTTGAATAGGTCAGGGGTAAGAAAGCAAGACTTCATTCTTTTCATGCTTGGAGCCAGCAATTATCCCTTCTGTACTCTTGGATTTACATTAACATGGGTGCTCTCTGGACATGGATGTGTGCATGTGCACATGATACTACATGCATACACATACGCACATTTAGATGGGAGTGCATGTGTAAACATGGTGTGTGTGTATATATGAACATAGAGAAATAGAGAAGTAAATAGATGGATACAGAGGAAACCATGTATACTCATAGGGCATGTATTTGGTACACATCCTGGGGGCTATTCTCCCAGTGAAAAAAAGGTGCAAGCAAGCAAGCGGGAAAACTACCCCCCAAAATGAGCTCAGCACTTTTGCACAGTAACATTTGTTGAGCCTCCTTAGGCTGTGCACAGGACAAAATCTGCTCAAAGCATCTGTTCGGCCTGTTTGGCGGGACCCTATTCATGTCATGGGCCTTTCAGGCTCCAAGATGGATTCATAGGCTGGGTACTATTATTGTGTGTTTTCTCCTAACCTTTCAGGTCAGCTTCCAATAGACAGCTGGAAACGGCCTGTCACGTGGCCTTGGGGTGCCAATGTTCTGCCATAGGGGTGTCAAGACCCTGGTAGCTGGAAAAATCATTTTGGGGAGTCCCAGAGATGCAGAAGACAACGTACTATGACAGCTCCACGCTCTTTGGGGGTTACTCCTATGGGAGTGCCAATGGATTCGGCTATGAGGGTGCCCAGCAGTCCTTCCAGACGGCCTCTCACATGGAGAACGACTACCAGAGGTCCGCCTGCTCCCTCCAGTCTCTTGGCAACACAACCCCGCATGCAAAAAGCAAAGACCTGAACGGAAGCTGCATGCGGCCGAGTTTGCCCCAGGAGCACCACCCGCCTCCCCCCATCTCGCCGCCCCCAAACCCTGCCACCAACAGCACCAGTAACAGCAGCAATAACCAGTCGGGGAGCAGTAAAAGTGCCCCCAGCAAAACCAACCTCAGTGCAAACGCCAGTCTCACCAAGCAGATTTTCCCCTGGATGAAAGAATCCAGGCAAAACTCCAAACAGAAAACCAGCTCCCCTAGCACAGGTACACGGCTCTCCTTTCCTAAACAGAGAGGGAACGCAGCCACTGGCTGCAGTGGTCCGGTTTGGAGGGAGGGGAGAGAATCCAGCAAGGATCCAGTGAGGATCCTGGTGTTGGACATGATCCCAAAACTGCCAGTCACATGCCCTGGCCAGGCCGATCAAGCCTTGGCTCATCCTGCAGCACTGACTGTGCACACTTGGTTCATTTTCAACACATCCAGAGCACTGCAGGGAGATACAACCAGGAGGTTGTACACAGCCAATGTCTGACTGTGTACAGATACATGGAAATGTCCACCCACTGCTCGGCCCAGCGATGTTAAAGCAGAGCACTTGCTCTCTTCCCACCTCCCTGCCCCCAGACACAGCAGTAAACATGGTGCTCTCAGTATATGTGTGCGTGCATAGGGCATGTGCACAAACACTTGTGTGTTTTGCATGCATTCATGTGCATCTCTAACACAAGAGAGAAAACAATCAGTAGAGAAATATCACTGTTTTGAGTGATAAATTCATTTCAACTTTGCTGCACACACTCCACTCTACATGAGTCTAATTTCTGTGGTTTTGCATGTTTATCTCACAGAAAGGTAGGTACAAATGCCATCTTTTAGGGGTATACATACAAGTGTTTGGGTTACGCAAGTACAAGACATACGCAAGATGTACCCCAGCAAACACAATTCCTCCCCACACTGCCCGGTGTTAGTGTTAATGGGCTTTGCAGTCACTGCCCCCCTGCCAAATATTATTTTCTCCAAATTATCTGTTGGAAATAATTGACTCCTAAATAAATGGCCCTGGAATCCTTTTCTCCATGACATGATCAAATTTTCATAAACCAGGGGCAGCTTTGGAGAACAGAACTCTTAATAAATGACATGATTATGGAGTGCAGGCTAATGCAAAGGGGTGATGGAAGGGAGGGGGTGTTGAACTCTTGTGCCTGTTCCAGGATTTATTAAGAAACGATGCATTCAATTGCTGCATGTAAGTAATTATCTTTGATTTCATTTTGTGGCCAGCAGAAACCTGCAGTGGTGAGAAAAGCCCTCCAGGCTCCTCAGCCTCCAAGAGAGCCCGCACAGCCTACACCAGTGCTCAGCTGGTGGAGCTGGAGAAGGAATTCCACTTCAACCGCTACCTGTGTAGGCCCCGTCGCGTGGAGATGGCCAACCTGCTGAACCTCAGCGAGAGGCAGATCAAGATCTGGTTCCAGAACAGGAGGATGAAGTATAAGAAAGATCAGAAGTCAAAAGGCATGGGGTCTTCTTCTGGAGGGCCTTCCCCCACTGGCAGCCCACCCCAGCCCATGCAATCCTCTGCTGGATTTATGAATGCCTTGCACACCATGAGCAGTAACTATGATGCCCCCTCGCCACCTTCCTTCAATAAACCCCACCAAAATGCCTATGCCATGTCAACTAACTACCAAAACCCCATCAAAGGCTGTCCCTCCCAACAGAAATACGCCAACACGGCCCCTGAGTATGACCCCCATGTCTTACAAGGGAATGGGGTGGCCTACGGGACACCCAATATGCAGGGAAGCCCAGTCTATGTTGGAGGTAACTATGTGGATTCTATGCCCACATCTGGCCCATCCCTTTACGGCCTCAATCACCTGCCACATCACCAGGCCACCAACATGGACTACAATGGGCCTCCCCAGATGCCCCCGAGCCAGCACCATGGACCATGTGAAACCCACCCCACCTACACAGACCTTTCCACGCACCACGCTTCTTCTCAGGGCAGAATCCAAGAGGCGCCCAAGTTGACCCACCTGTGATAGGGAGCAAGGGCAGGCTCAGGCAAAGTGTATGGGAACCCACCATGGGGCATGGGAGAGGGGAAGAGGGCAGGATCAGCTTCAGGAACATTTGTGTTGAGCTATTTTCTTTCTTTCTTTGACAGGGCAATTTCTACTAGCTTGCTGTGCTTGCTATTATTATTGCTGGGTTTATTAGGAACAAATTCCAAGCATTTCAGTAGCTCTCTTTCTGAAGAGATATACCTCCTGTGTTTCAGCACAAATGTTTCTGAAGTGGATATGGGATAGTTTTATGGGAACCTAGCCAATTTTAAGCAGCAACATCCTTCATTTCCAATTCAAGCATAGATCATCACTGGTAATTTTTGGACATTGGAAAGGAGAATGGTCAGGAGCCAAGTCGTTATGGTTGATGTCTCTGCATCTACATCAGCACAAGCAAGTGTATACATATGCAATCAAGAGAGATTCGCAAGAAAACTGTCCTCTGCTTGACTCCTCGAGAGGAACCTTGTGCTTTTCCTTCCCAGCCTGACAAGGAAGGGCACAGAGTAACTTCCCACCAGTCACCACATAAACTGCAAATATACAAACCTGCCAAAGCCTGGGATTCACGCTCTTCCCCTCCAGCCCCTGCCTCCCCTCTCACTAGCACTAATAATCATCATCAAATTAGAATAAGAGAGGTCCAGGTATTGCAAAAGGTTCAGGAAACAAGGGGTTTGAAATGCCTCAACCCCCAACAGTAACAGCAGTCCAAAGAGAGGAAGAAAGAGTTGACAGGTCTGAATATTTTCCCACCTTTGCCTCTGATGACATGAAGTCTCTATGCGACAGTGTTGGGTTTGGTTTTGTTTGGGGGTAGTTTTCTTAGGGTTCCTTAACAGAAAAGCAATCTTAAGACTCAGAAGTCCTACACTTCTTTCCTTCTCTTCTCTTGACCTTACGTGAAAACAGGGTATATTTGAACAAATGGAATGTCCTCCCATTGAAGCAGAAGTGAATGGATCTCTAGTATTTGCTAATGCTTTCTTGTCTGGACATCTTTGTTGCACTTAGAGTTTACATATAATGGGTATAAAAACAACTTTGAAGGGCTTTCGTCCAACTCAGTCGAGATGCCCTTCAATAGGTGTGTGTTCTGGTGAACATTCATATATATTTATTGGTTATAGCCAGTTTAAACTATTTTCCTTTTTTTTTCGTATTATTTATCCCCAATATTATGTATTTATATGAGGAAAAAAATGAAAAAACAAACAAAAAAAAGAAATCAAACTGTACTTTTTTAGTATTTACTTGTTCTGGAGGACATTGTGTTTCCTTGTCATTGTACAACAAACTTATTTTAGTTATTGTAATTTAGGAAGATCGGTAGTTTTATGTTACCTTCGTACTTATGAATAATGTAATTAGTTCTACTGGAGGCATGAGAGCAGAACCAGCCTGTAATTGTATAGTCCTGAATTAGAACTATAGCTAACCCCTCCCTCCCACCTCACCCCGCCTCTTCCAAGCTCTTTCTTTGTTCTTATAGTAGTTATTTTGTTTCCTTGCTAAGGGTTGTCTGTTGAACAATTCTTGAATAAACTTTCTGTTATCAATTTTATCTCGTCCTCTCGCTGGGATTTAAAGGAGAAAAGGAACCACGTGAATGTGAAAACAGCGAGGAGAAGGCGAGAGGGGATCTGGGCCAGCGGATCTGGGGCTCTGTCCCTCCTGGGATGAGACTCGGAGGGTCTGAGATAAGTGTGGCTCTTGCGCTGTCCCTGCGCGGTTCCTGCGCGGCCCGGCCCGCTCCAGCGGCCACAAAGAGGGTCACGTGGTGCTGGGGCTGGGCTGTCATTGGACCGCAAACGAAAACAAAGGAAAAAGGATTAATGACAGAAAAAGCAAGATAAAGGGCTCAGAGTTCCCATGTGAGGCCCGGGAACAGAGCCGAGAAATCCCATTCCCAGGTATAATTCAGAGCTATTGAAATACACGCACATGTGCTCACACGTGTGTAGACATACACACATACGTACACACGCATGCACACCAACACCCCTCCACCCCCCTGCACTAACACATGCCTTTGATACTGACATTAAACAGGAGAAAAAGCCCACTACCACATGTTACATTATCAGTGGGAGCAAAAGGGAGGAAGCCCCTCCACCAGCAGCAGAAGCAGATGGGATAATACCGTGAATAATTTGCCTTTATGCTCTAAAGCCCCAAGAAAACTTATACTAAAAGAGTGAGGGGCAATAAAAGTTTTATGATGGTTCTGGAAGGGGTGAACAGCTCGCGGAGGACTAGGATGAGGGGAAGGTCCCCCCGAGGGAAGCAGAGGGGATGTGGTTGCTGCTGGGAAAATAAAAGGGCTGGAAAAGGTACTGAAAAAATCCGTTGGGCTGTAGAACAAGGAGGATGCTTGTGGGTGTTCTACACACTGTGTGCACAGCCGGGGCCAGCCTGTGGACAGGTCCAGCGAGGAACTGAGAAATGATCCCTCACTTCTTTCCATCTCTTAATAAATGAAGTTCCAGGTTAATAATGATAATTAACGATGGTGTAACGGGGACAGGACTCCTTTCTCTCCCGGGCTGTGCTTCCTCATATAGGGACCATCCCCGCTCGGGGACACCGGCAACTCGGAGCAGGAACCTATGGGGGCTCCTCTCGGGCTCTGCTCAGAGAACGAGGGCCTGGTTTAGGCTCGAGTTTGTCCGTGGCTTTCCCCCCTTTCCCTCTCTCTGATTATATTCTCTTGTCTCTCATCCCCGTCGCCATGTTGCTGGGATCTGTGGCGGGGTTTCCCAGGAATTAGTTAAAATCGGGAAGCAGCAGCCATAGCCTTGTTCCCAATTACCGCCTTTCTCTGTCCTTCGCTAACCCTGTACATTTGTTCCTATTTCCCCTGGAGGAGGGAGTTTGGTTCCACCCCCCCTCCCTTGAGCCTCCGCGTGGTGCGTGGGAAAAACCCCTCTTTACCCAAGAGGCTCATTTTTTCTTTCCTTCTCTTCTTTTTCCTTGGCTTTACCGTCAGCCAAAGCATCCTGAACAGTTGGGAGCGGAGGGGTAAAGCTCCTCTTAATACCCCAAACCCACCTCAGCTCCCTGTTGTCCCCAAAGCGGAGAACCAGACGCCTTAGGGCAAAGCCGAGCCTCCCAAACCGCCGCTTTAACCCACCCGAGCAAGAAGCGGTGGGAGACACAACTATTCGTTTTCCCATCAGTAAATGGTGCCGGGGCTGAGCACGTTGATGCCTGTTTCGATAACCGCGTTCACAGAAATGTAGGGAAATTCTCCCTTTAGTTGAGCTGCGTTTTGTAAATGCTTTTTTTTTTCTTTATGTAATTCCCCCTCCTTTTGCTAAACTGCGCTTCGGCCCTGCTCCAGCTTTGGATTTATTGTGTGCCTCTCAGGAGCCTTCACCACCCACACGGATGCTTAAGCTGACAAAAGTTTCCAGGCTTCTCTCCATGTGAGTGGGGGCTGCGAGAGGAACGGGGCTGGAAAACCCGAGCCCCAGCGCCTTATTCCCCCTCCCGCCACAAACTTTACTTCCTAAACTTCCTAAATTCAAGCCTTTGCATACAATTTTGCCGTCGTTCTTGGTTTAAATAAGCCCTCGGCAAAAGCCCAATGTCTTTGCTGAGTCAGACAGGCCAAGCTGTCAAAAGTCTTTCGAGAAAAAAAGATTGATCGTTTCTCTCTTCTTTTGGGTTTGTGTGAAGCTGAGCACTTGAAAAGGGGGAAAAAATCTTCCTGGGAAACGATTTTCCGTTTTATTTCTGTATTTTGTAAACTCTGGAAGTGGAAGTGAGTTAAAAAGGGGGAAAATGTGGAAAGGAAGAAATGTGATTTCAAAGATATCCATAACCTTAAAATATGCTTGGCCTTTAAGGCAAGTGCAAAGGGTCCATTAAGCCTGCCTTTAGAAGCAGAAGGTTTAGGTTTTTCTTGATAAGTAATTTAACTCGGGAAATCAGGCTGATTTAACTACACTTGACTTGAAAGCTCAGGTGGTTTCCGAAGTGCTCACATCCAGACTCGCACAAATGTTGTCTTCAACTCTCCAAGCTCTGCGGTATACAGAGATAAAGATATAGAGATACATAAAGATACAGAGACACATATACGCAGCGGTATAGCGGTACAGAGGTATGAAGTATGAAGGCAGCTGGCTAGCTAGTTGAATATATAGCGATACAGATATAACTGTGATGGGCAACCACTGCTCCTCCCTGCCCGCAGGCGGGCACTGAGTGGGCATCGGGCACCTCCCGGGGGTGTGAACTGCGGGGAGACGAGTGAGGGCGGCTGGAGCTGCCCGGCACAGGCAGGGCAGGCAGGGCAGGCAGCGCAAGCAGCACAGGTAGAGCAGGCAGCACAGGCAGGAGCGACGGCAGCGGCTGGGGTAGGGGGTAGAGGTTTTTCTGATGATCTTCTCTTGCCTTTTTTCCCCCCTTTTTTAATCAATTAAAGAAAATAATGCTTTCTGTTTGCCACCAGGCCCCGCCTGCCATTGGCCAGGGCTGGCCACGTGACCAGGAATTGGCTGCAATTTCGCCCCAGTCTCGAGTTTAATAGAGCAAGGTCCCCATACGCCTGTATTATCAGCAATATAACAATTATAAAAAGCCCGAGAACCATCATCATCACAGCCATCAAAACTAAGGCCCTCCGATTTCTTTCCTTCTTCCCCTCCTCCTCCCTCTCCCCCCTCCTGCTTTTTAAGCCCTGGGCCCTGGGAAAGCCATGAATTTTGAATTTGAGAGGGAGATCGGGTTTATAAATAGCCAGCCTTCGCTCGCAGAGTGCCTGACGTCTCTTCCCGCTGTCCTGGAGACATTTCAAACTTCATCAATCAAGGACTCGACATTAATTCCTCCTCCTTTTGAGCAAACCGTCCTCAGCCTGAATCCTTGTTCCAGCAGCCAAGCAAGACCGAGGAGCCAAAAAAGAACATCTCATGGCCTGCTTCAGCTCCAGCCCCAGCCTCCGGCGCCGCCCGGCCCCTTGGCAGCGGAATTCCCCTGGATGAAGGAGAAGAAATCCTCCAAGAAAGCTACCCAGGCTCCATCCTCTTCTTCCCCCCCATCATCATCCTCGGTGCCGGTCCCTGCCGCAGGATCTCCTGCAGGTTCGTATAATGAGGGGGTGAGGGGGAGCTGCCGCGGCCCCTTTGCTTCGCTTTCCCTCCCAGCCCTGAATTCTTTTACAGCCTACGGGAAAGAAAAACACCCACAAACACAAACTAACAACAAAAACCCGAATAAAGAGAGGTTGGGGGGGGGGGGGGGAGCAGGACGGGCAAGGCTGCATCAGCAGAATGGGGAGGAGGGAAGAGAGAAAGGCTCCGGTACGGTGGAGAGAGGCAGCTCCCATCGTGGAATAAACTAAATACACCCCAAATCCTTCCCCAGGCACCCGACAAAGCCGCAGTTTCCTCCCAGAGCGCCCCTTGGCCGGGCAGCCCTGGCCAGTGACCCTCTTTCCCGCGGGCCGCCGTCTCAGGGGCTCGAGAACACCAGTTGGGTAGGAGAAGGGAGGGTACCGGCTGACCGGTAACACAGGAATAACGAAATCAAAGCCCAGCAACGTCCTTTGTTAGCGAAAGGAATGGGAGGATAAAAACAAAGACTAAAGGGAAGGAGTGAGTCGCAATTCCCATTATCCGCGAAGGCGGCAGCGGCGGAAGATACCTAAAGGGAGAGGCCAGGGAGAAAAATCCTTTCTTTTCACTGGGGCAAGGGGACCGGAGAGCGCTCTCCAGCCCTCTCCTACAGTGGGAAGAGTTTAATTCCACATTTCTTCCCTCCTCCCCCGTCTGTTAGAACGGGGCTCAGCCCTGGCTGCCAGTGGGGGGGGAGGCGGCCCCAGCCCCCCCCCTGCCCCGCTCCCCCTCGCAGCCTGCGGTTTTCTGTGTGTTTAAGACACCCAGGGGCCGGCAGAGCCCGGCGGCGCCCGGAGGCTCCGGACCGCGTACACCAACACGCAGCTGCTGGAGCTGGAGAAGGAATTTCACTTCAACAAATACCTCTGCAGGCCCCGGCGGGTGGAGATCGCGGCTCTGCTCGACCTCACCGAGCGGCAGGTCAAGGTCTGGTTCCAGAACCGCCGCATGAAGCACAAGAGGCAGACCCAGTACAAGGAAAGCCCCGACGCGGAGCTCACCTACCCCACAGCAGACGAGGGCAGCGACCCCGCGGAGGAACCGGGGGGGAGCCCCGGGACCCCGGTGCCCCGAGGCAGCAGCGGGCCGGGGGTGGCAGAGCCCGGGAGCCCGCCGCTGTTGGCAGGGGGAGCCGGTGGCGCCGGCCCTGAGGCCCGTGGTACCCCCGGGAGCCAGGGCTCATCTTTGCTGCCAGAGCTGAGCATCCTCTCAGCAGAGTCCTGCTTCCAGCTCGCAGAGGGGCTTTCCCCCGGCCTCCACGGAGCCCTGGAGAGCCCCGTGCCCTTCTCCGAGGAAGACTTGGACTTTTTTACCAGCGCACTTTGTACGATCGATTTACATCATTTCAATTTCCAGTAGCGATTCCCCGCTCCCTCCCGGGCGGCCGTTTCTGCCCCTTCCAGGTGGCTGGAAACCCTTCAGCCCCAAGGAGCTCCCCCAGTCTCCTGTAAGGGGAACAACCCCAACCCTGTCCCCAATCCATCTTTCATTCAATCATCCCATCCCGACCCCCAAAACCTTTCCTTTCAAGCTCCTCGCACGGTGGGACCCGAATCACCCTCCCCATATTTATTCTAGAAGGCTCCCATGAAAGAACAGCCCGAGTTTTGCTAAAAGCAGGTATTTAATTCTAGTTTTATTTGTTTCGTTCCTTATTTATTTGGAAGAAGGTGCCCGTGAGTCCCCCGCACATCCGAGGTGTCAGCCCTCGAGAGGAAATCTTTGTCAATCCTTCCAGCGACTTTCTCAGGAATCAGAACGAGACTTTTAGATTTCTTAATAAAAGTCAAAAATAAGCATAAAAATAATTAAGAGAGGAATTTTTTCTTCCTCTTTTTACGTTTTAGATGTAGATTATTTATTCAAATCCTTTAATAGTAAATGACAAATTATTTATTGTACATTATTTTCATAGAGTGAATAAATGTCTTTATAAAATCCAGACCGCTGTGTTGCTCGCTACGTGTTTCCATCTAAAATGAGCTATTTTTTTGCCTAAATCATTCTCCTCCCTCCTTCCTGCTCTACAGCAATGGTGTCCCGGTAAGGTCCTCGTGTGCATTGAGAGGGAAGACAAAAGGAATTGCTCCCAACTAACATTTCAGGAGGTTTCCCCGAGCAGAAGCAGCCGCTGCCTTCAGCTCGGTTCATTTCCCGTGAGCTTGCTTTGTATTTAGCTTTTTGCTGTTTTTCACTGGATCGAAGCGGAACATTTGTTCCCAATTTCAACGTTTGAGGATGGATTTATGGAAGTGCCCCCCCCCCCCCCTCCTCGCCCCGCACGGCAGTGGCCGGGTTGGGAGGAGGCACAAAGGCAAAGCGCGGGGCCGCGCAACTCCGCGGAGCCCCCGCACATTCCGAGGCCGAGCCGGGGGCGGTGGGGCCGCTCAATCCCCGCTACCACACTTCCCCCTCCGCCCCCCCTCTTTTAGCCCCCAGACCAGTTTCTCTCCCTCGTTTCGCCCCTCGCCTCTCGGAGCGGAGAACACAGAGACACCGACGGCGTTTTAACCCTCATGGACCACCAAAAACCCCCTCAGAAAGGCGGAAAGGGAGGATGACCCCCCTAGACCCGCTGGAAGGGGGGGTGGTGAGGGCATTTTGATCCACAAATAAACGTTGAAGAAGAAAAAGGGGTAAGATCGTAGCCTGAAAAGGGCCTTTCTTTCTCCCTCTTCCTTTTCCAGCCGTATAGAAGCCTTCAGCCTCAGGGATCGGCCCTCTCCTCCCTCTGCAGCTCCCTTCTGCGCGGAACCTTCCTCACAACGTGTATTTTTAAACACAAAACTCATATATCAGGGAAGGGGGGGCAGCTTGTGAATGAAAAGGGGTCAGAGCAGGAATCAATCGCGCTGACACCCCAAATAAATCATATTACGTCTTTGCTAAGTCATCGGTGTTTCCTCACACATGGGGTGGATATTTGGTATGCGTTCAAGGGGGGGGGGGGCGCGGAAGTAACGCGGAAAGGCGAGAATGGGGGGAGGGAGGGCGGTGGGGGAAGGGGCGAGTACATGGAGGGGGGGAGGGACCCGCGGAGGCGGCCTTAAAATGGCGCGGAGAGGAGCGGAGAAGAGTGGGGACCGTTGAGTTCCGGCCCTGACTCTCGGTTCCCAGGGCCTCCGACAAAGCGGGGCTGGGGCCTGAGGTTCGCTGGGGATGGGGAGGTCACCCCCTTCCCCGGAGCCCCCAGGGAAACCTCCCGAGTACTTTGTTTGGGATGAAGAGCACCAGAGCAGGGCTTCGCTTTCTATTTGGGGCTGTAAAAAGAAATAAAATCAAATAAGGGAAGGCCTCGACAGATGTTTCCCAAATTACTGCTCGCAGAGCTGGATTATCTCTTCTCGCTGGAACAAAGGGAGTAGGGGGGGGCGTGATTTTACCTTCTTATTCTTAATAATATCACCGTTCTCTTCCCCCACCAGGCCAACAGCCGTTGCCATCCGCTACCGTCCTACTACGGGAAGGGTTTATATTGAAAATCGAAGGAGATGGCAGTTAAAATATGCGACTGAACGTTACTTAACACCTTCCCATAAAGAAGAGACAGCGCCCAGCGCTGCCTGCAGACGAGCTGCCCCCGGCCCGGGGGTGTCCCCTCGGTGCCGTGTCCCCAGCGCTGGAGCTGCCCTCAGTCATCGTTCCTCTCCAGGCAGTCCCGAGCTGGGTGGGAGGTGTGTGGGGTGTGTGTGTGCGAAGCCCAGGCACAGCCCCACAGAAGGCTATTCATTATCTTTAAGTTTATTTAATATCTCCAGCTTCTGGAACGCACTCAGTGGCAGCGTTGGCACTGCCAGACGCTGTCTATCAAAGCGCCATTTGTTCCAGCGCTTCACATATTTCCCTTCTCGCCTTCCCCCCTCCTTGCAATCCTGAATGTGGGTTTGTTGGGGACGGCAGGACCGGAGTCGGGAGTGGCTCGACCCTCGGGGCTTGCAGTGGTCCCGTCTCCGCACCCCCAGCCGCTCTCCCCAGGCCCGGCAGCTGCTGAACCAACTCAAACCTACGTGAGCAGGGGAAGATCTCCCTGCAAATGGATCTTGCAGCGGATTTCCGCAAGCCCACACGCCCTTTTCCGTGGGGAAGGGCGGAGGGGAAGGGTGAGGTTGAGGGGAGGGACCCCGGCCTCTGCGGGTCCCCGGTCCTGGGGGGGACCGGGACGGGGAAGGGCTTTCCAACCGTCTCCCCACTATAAACCCTGACACCTTATCAATACAAATCCCTAACGAGGGCCCTTCTGCAGCTCGTAATGACTTCCCAAAGTTGCTGCAGGTCTAGGAAGCATGCCAGTCACAGCCGCAGATCAATTCGACACCCACGGAAAGTGACTTAATAAATGGAAGCTCGCCAGTTATTATCCTTGCTAACAGCAGGGCCCTTCGGATTTGTCCTAATTAGCACGACTGAAATGTCGGAGGAAAGAAGGGGAATATTCAATAAAATTTAAATTATTGAATGACTGTAAGATTTCACCATTAGTTCAGCCATTCTTTACCTTCTTCAAAATGTCAAACAAATGGGGAATGCGTATTTGCAACCCTGCCCTTCTGTTCTGTGCAACTGGAGGGCATATATTAAGCATATTAAGCGGATTCAGCCCTTGATCGTTGTCAAAACACTGCAATTGCCTCACGATTATTAACCTCGGAGTATGTAAATGAGGGGCGCTCGCACGGGTTGTAAGGATGCTAAAAGTAATATTTATCTTGCGCTGATCTAGTCTGGGGATGTGTTTGCCAAACGGCCCCTTGAAGCCGTGAGGAGGTTAAACCCGTCCCGAAGGGTTGGAACCGGTGAAGAGGATGGGTGAGGTGGGAAGAGTTACGTTCTCCCGGGAGCCTCCCGACCTTCCTCACGAGCTGCCCGTGCCAGGCCCTGGCTTTCCCGGAACATCCCCCCTGGGACCGCATTCCCAGCTGAGCTCTAGCATCCTTTCCCCGTCCTCCGGGAGATGGGACCTTCTGCTCTCCGGCACCTCCCACATCCATTCCAGCTCCTCCGGGTACTACTTTTTTCTCTTGGCAAAGGGACACACGGAGTGGTGGGTCCGGAGAAACTAGCTTAAGAAGCGCTGGACTTGGGGCAGGTGAATCTAGCCCTCAGCACGGAGGGATACTGCTCAGACTAACGCTGGTTGAGATGAACAACGCTGACCTGCTGTTAGCATCCTTGATGAGGCTGTTAATAACCTCATGCTCTTTTTAAAGGGCAGGTTTAGGTGGAGCTGGCCCAGGCCGAGCCTGCGGGGCGCTGGATCTGAAGGAAGCTGTGGAATCCCCTACGTCGGTTCCACCCCGGACCTGCACCCCCCGGGCTCGGGTCCCTCGAGGACGCTGAGTTGAGCTCTCAAGGAGCTGGGAGCGGGGCTGGCCTGGAGTGGGAACCCAGGTCCAGAGCTGTCCCATCCGCTCCCACCCCGCAGAAAGGCCTAAAGGAATCTCGTCAGTGAGACACCCCGGCATGCAGACACACTTCTGCCCCGGGGACCACATAGAAACAGCCGATAACGGGTCCCCAGAGCCGTCAGGGAAGGAATTTCATTTGCCAGGGAGAGTCAGAACGAACTTTTCTATCTTATGTTAATTGTCCCCTATTTATTATATAGCTCTGAGTTCGCCCCGTGCTTGTAACTCATTAAAAGTCTCTCCTGCTTTTCTTTGGACGTCCAAACTCTGGCGCATTCTCCCATGTACCATTTTCTTTTCCCTCCTCAGTTTTTAGCCCCAAATATAGCTTAGCAAGCTACGGTCAAACCAAGACACATGCCAGGGCTATAAATTTCTTTGACAATTCCAAGGGACAAGTCCTTTTTTGTACTAACGATGCCCGCAGCCAACCACGCACCCCCAGCTGCAGCAGCGCTTCCTATCAATCGACCCACCAGGAGCCAGAAGTGACACTTCTTAACGCACGGCACAAACTTTCTCTGCACAGGGTTATATTTAACTCCAAAAACAAAACGTCTGAAGGCTCCGGGCACCCTGGAGCCTTTGGAAATGCCTCATTCCTTCTGCGTCGCCTTCAACAGAAAACTTCCCGATCTGTCTCGGGTAAAGATTTCTTTAAGGAATGCTCCCACACAGCATCCCCAAACGGGACCACCAGAGGTTTAGGGGGTAGGAATAACTGCTGTCTTCCTCAAGACCTAAGTGAGAATCAAGTAATAAACGTGTTGGAAACAAAGGAAGTATTTGGGGGATACAGGACAACTCATTTGGGAATCTTCACCTGCACCTTTTCTTTGCCCACATTCCCTTTCTCAACTCGCCAAAAATGAGGTTTTAAAGAAATAAATGTAGTAGTGAAAGAATTCGTCTCCTCCTGCCCCTGGTCGTTAACGATAATTAGAGATTCCTTTCTCCTGCGTGCTAGGAGGGTCTGCACCGAAAAGGGCTCCAACATCTCCTGCATAACGAGGATTCAACCCCGCCTCAGTAACAGCCGTGATTTCCTTTCAGATCCAGGGCAAGAGAAGGGAATTTGGAAAAGGGTTTCCCACTGCGACTGCACGCACTGCTCCGCTGCGGGTTTCGGCAACCCCGGGCAGTCACCCCCAGTCATGCATTTGGGGGATAACATAGCACTTTGGGGGTGCGCCGCAGCCCTGCCCGCGGCAGTCACCCTGCAGCCTCGGGGGGGGACCCAGCCTCTTCCTTGCCGGTGCACCCCGAGACCTGCCCTGTGTGGTCCTCCCCGGGCTCCCGCGGCAGGGAAGAGAGAGGGGACGGAGGCAGAGGACACGGCTCTGCACCCCATCCTTCGTGATCCTACAGGTACCTCCGCAGCGGGAGAAAAGAGCTTTTGCCCGAGTGACCAGAGCTCCGCACATCCTCTGCTCGGCTCCATCCCCATTCCCGCAGCCCGGCCCCCTGATCCCCTGCCCCAGGACCGCGGTTCGCTGAGTTTCATGGTTAAAATCATGATCCAGCCTTATCCGAGTTTTCCATCTACCAGAGAAGCCCCGTGCTTTCACATGAGAGATGCCTCAGCTCTAAACTTCGGTTACCCTTCCCTGAAAGGAGAAGCAGAACTTTCCCTTCCAGAACTCCACAGCAGCGGGTTCCCTACAAGAGTACAGCTGTATTTTAACGACATAAACTATGCCTTTAATGCAGCAGTGGAGTGAGATCACGGTGGAAAATGGACAACACGGAACAGTTGATTCAAGGATGGGTTAAACATCTATCCTTTTCTTTAATTTTACACCCATAAATCATCTATTAGAAGCATCGCTTAAACGGAATACATTAATTTAAATGTGAGTGCAACGTAATACAAAAAGCACTTTTGGAATCAAATTAGAAGCGGATTTCTCTTGTAAGGAAAAAGATGTAAAAGTTGCTTTGGATCTTGACATTCACTTTCGGTTGGATAACATTTGTTACACCTCAAAATTTCCCTCTTGGACATCTCAGCATCAGAAAAGATGCAGAAGAGAGGAAGAGATGAAGAAATCCTCCCGCAGCTCTGGAAATGGGTTTCTCGTTATTCTTTTTCTTGAAGGACGAGGGTTGCAATTGGCCACAGCTCACGGGGGTGGGGAGGCTGAGGGAGGGAGGGTGATGCTATGGCTGCCTGGGTTGTAGTTTCTTAACAAATGATACCCAACGTGTTGCATCAGCCAAACGCCCCAACTCCAGGACGTGTCTGTGCCGCCCGAAGTGAACTTTTGGCCTGGGGGAGAAAAGAAAAAGCCCTCCTGGTTCTTCTTCGAGGCTGAATAACCAGTAAATATCCTGACAAGTAACAAATGACTGTGGGCGTCATATTGTTGGGTGCTCTTGTCTCCCTTCTGCTAACAAGTAAATAAATGTTGCCTACCTATGTCTCCATTCTCTGAGCAGTTAAGTGGCCTGCCCGGAGTCAGTGTCTTTCCACCTACTCATCAACTGGACCCTGTCAGGGGAAAGCTCCACTCTGGGAGCAGATCTGAGGAAAGATCAAGGAGGTTTGTGATGGAAAAGCAGAATTCAATGGTCCAGAGTTGGGTATAGCCCTTAAGGCATCATTTGTTTTCAGTATAAATTGTGTAGGTGCACGGGAGAAGGGATGGAGAGGAAGATATCAGACACACGGATCATTTTTAGTTCTGTTCCTCTAATTATAAAGCTGGGCATGCTATTTCTCCAACAAAAGACATTCTGTCTTCCTAACTTTATTTCGTCCCCTCATTAGAATAGTGATTTAATTACATCGCTTTTACCCACACTGGCCCTAGACACAAAGCCGGGCTGACAAAACCCAAACACATGAAGCGTTATTTTCCTTAGAGGCTTTTATTGGACGACTCAGCCCAGAAAACGTCAAAAGTTTCTAAGCCACTTCCTAGGGGAAAGTTTGGAGATGAAGAAGGAAGCATCCTTCCTGGCGGGGGCAGAGCAGCGGCCCTCCCCATCTCTTTCCCCTCTGTCTTTTCTCTCCTGACATGGACCTAGGCTTGAGGAAAACCTTTTAAGTTGGGGCTGGGGGACGTTCTGCTGAAATTGGTCTAACACATAACTTGGGGGCCTTTTTAGCACTTAAAAAAGTCCTGGATGATTCTAGTTCTTCCCCCATCCCCTCTTCCCCTCTACCTCCCCTCACCCCACTTCCCTCCTCTCCTTTAAAGTCTTTGAGGAAAGATTTTGACGTATTCGTGTTGTTATCAGATTGATGGTCAGGGTTTGATTGAAACCCTTTTGTCATGCAAATGTCAGGGCCTTGATGGATGAGCTCAGAGCCGTGACAAACTTCAGGAGCCCCTCGCTCATTGGGCTGGGCCGCCCCCCGGGGCCGCCCCCCCTGCCCCGCCGCGGGCTGCGGGCTCCGAGGGCCAACGCTGCATGGAAGGAAGTTTTACAGCTTTGACATACTATCTAAAGGTTGTAGGGCAGGCGGAATCCCCCCCAAAACAGGCTGACCCTCCTCCATCAGTGGCAGATGGACAATACTAGGATGAACTCCTTCTTAGAGTATGCAATTTGTAACCGTGGGACGGGCGCCTACCACCACTTGGAGCAAAGCTCCCCATCCTTCCCCCCTTGCTCAGGTAGCCCCGGCAGTGACACTTTCAGCGGGGACGGGCGCTTTGGCACGGGAGGGAGCGCGGGCGCTGCTGCCCATCTCCCCCAGCCCAGCCCCGGCTGCCGCCCTCCTTCCTCCGGGCGCACCGGCCCCGTGGCGGGCGCTGTCCCCGCCGGGTTCCCGGCCCAGCCTTGCGGCCCCAGCTACGGGCATCACCAGCTCTTCCCAGGGCAGCAGGATGCGGAGGGTGTCTACTTCCAGGCAGCCGGGTACTGCGCCAACGCGGGACCCAGCCTCAGCTCCCTCGCAGAAAGCTACTGCGGGGCTGTGCCGGCCCCAGGGCCGTACCAACAGCAACACCTTTACGGGCAGGAGCAGCCCGGTTACTTGCCCGCCGTTTACAACAACCTCTCGCCTGCTTTAAACGAGGACAAAGACCCTGCGTGTCCCCCCGAGCCGTGCCCCAACGCCAGCGCCACACAGACCTTCGACTGGATGAGGGTGAAGAGGAACCCCCCCAAGACAGGTGAGTTAGGGGAGCAGAGAACAGGGCGACGGGGGTGGAGGGGTGCAGCTTGGCAGGGAAGGGGTGACCTGTCTCGGGTGTGAGCCCAGAGAGATGAGCTTGTTGGCCAGGGGGTGGTTGGCTTGGAGATTTGGTGGTGGGTTTTGGTTAAACACCATCTTGGTGCTATGAAAAGCCGGATGGAGACTGCCCAGCCACGTCTGACGGAAAGGTCCCTGAGCTGAACTTCCCGCAGGCCCAATGTGATTTAAGCCCAGCTCGGAATAGGAAAAGCTCCAGGCTTCCTGCTCCTTTCCACAGCCGTGGCTTCCATTTCCCCTATTGTTCAACTTCCGTCTCCCCAGTCTTCCTTAAACCACATCCTTCCCTCCTCCTCTTCCCCACATCATGATCCTCGCCCTCCCACTTCACTCCACGCACGTTCAGGTGTCACGACAATGTGCGGGAAAATGGAGGGAAGGGCTCCAAGGGAAGTGGACAGCTCTGCAGAGCCGGGGAGGGTCTATCCCTTCGGATCAGAGGCCGGGCAGTGCTCAGGGATCGCCCTGGCTGCTCCTGCCCTGCTCCTCTTTGCTCGTCCACAGCTAAAGCGGCTGAGTACGGACTGCAGCCCAACACCATCCGCACCAACTTCACCACAAAGCAGCTAACGGAGCTGGAAAAGGAGTTTCATTTCAACAAGTACCTCACCCGGGCGCGGAGGGTGGAGATCGCTGCCACCCTGGAGCTCAACGAAACTCAGGTCAAGATCTGGTTCCAGAACAGGCGGATGAAGCAGAAGAAGAGGGAAAAGGAAGGTCTGGCCTCCGCCACTGCCCCCAGGTCTGCGAGGGAGGGGGGTGAAGCCTCGGACCAGTCCACCTGCACCTCTCCCGAGGCCTCCCCTGGCTCCGTGTCCTCCTGAGGGGCAGCTCTCCCCGCAGCTCCTGCAGGTTTCCACGCTCGGCGCGGCCCGGCCCCATTCTCCCACTTGAGTTTCTCTCCCTTAATTTATAGACCCCCGTGAAACCACCGGACCCCCACGGAGCAGCCGGGTCCTCGTACACCCCAGCAAGAGGCGTTCGTCTCAGGGATGTTCCTCCTCTCCCTTTTCCCTTCCCTATAGGAAGTGCACTTTCAGATACACAAACTTTAAAACGAATTTAGTTTTCTCCCGTCTTTCAAAACGTGCACAACGACTTTCTCTGCAAGAACCCGACTTTTGATACGGTTTTCCTTCCTGTAAAGAAGTTTTGGGCATTCGTTTTATTTCTTTCCGTTTAATTTGTTGTATGTATATGTCGGAGCGGGATCTGAGGAGCCCAGGATGCCGGTGGCCCCTGCGCAGACCCCCACACCGCTCAAACCCCGCAATTCCCCTGCTGCCGTTTTGCACTATTTCTCTCTACAGGGTTTTGTACACGCTTTTCTACGGGCGCTGACTTGGGTTGTGCCATCAGGGGAGCGGGACGAGGCGCAGGCTGGCCTCGGGATGCGCTGGGCAAACCTCGCTGCCGCAGGAGGTGACGGCGACGAGGCTGGGGGGCCGCGGGGCTCGGCTCCCCTGATCGGCTGCTAATTATTGTACCTCTCGATAGCCCGAAGCCTTGGAGCGAGGAGCGCGGCTCCACGTGCCCCCATCTCTTTGGGCTTATCGGAGCCCGATAAAAAAACGTCATTGACCCATGGTTGAATCGTTTCCCTTACCCAAGAGAAATTTTAGGGTAGGACGAACTGAAAAACACAGCAACTTTTGTTCAAGATTGTTTTAAAGGGAAAAACCCCAAACGCCATCGAGAAAAACCAGCGGTTTCTAATCGGAATCTCCCGTTTCCCTTCCGCTCCCTTCCCCACGCTCTGTATCTCGAAATGGAACTACCTCAGCCTAATAAAGTTTACTTTTCCCACATGTCAGTCCCCTCCACTTGAAGCGAAATGGAAACTTCTCCTGTGCAGGGACCTGCGAGACCCGGGGCGGGGGGAGCCTTGGCTCGGGGGGCGGAGGAGGAGGAAGAAAAAGGTCTCCTGCTGCTGGCAAAGCTCCCGAATACACCGATCCCTCTTCCCGAGGGCACCCCACACCCCTCACCCCGCTCCCCCCAGCTCGGCATGGTCAGGATCTGGCCCGAGCTCATCCGAAGCGAGTGGCCCAGAAGGGCGAGGAGGAAAACGCGGAGCTTGCCCATAGTGGCAATCCCACCCGAGGGCAGGGTGCGGAGGGACGGAGCCCGCGGAGGGCAGAGCAGAGCGGGGACGGCGCTCGGGTTTAGCTCTGACCTTTTTACCTCGAAACGCCTCTGGGATTTCTGCACAAGCAAACAGAGGAGCTGCCAGGAGAAACCATTGTCCTGGCTTGGTCAGATCTGCAGTGCGATGGGGCTGTGAGTGGGGCGAGGAGTGAGCGAGAGACCTGCTGCAGGCACAGCCCGGCCAGGGCAGGGGGACCTGGGCAACCCCGCACCCCTTCACCCCGGCGGTCCATCCCCATCCTCACACCGCTCTTGCTCCAAAGAACGAGTTTTGAGTGTGCAATTAGCTCAGAAACAAGGAAAATGAAACAGAAAGGGGCGAAAAAAAGGATTTTGTTACACAAGCGGTTTGCAAAAATAGCAGGAGAGGGAATAAAAAGCATCAGCCGCCAGACTGATTCCATAACCTGTTGGGTGCGAGTCGGCTCAGGTTAGCCTGCTCCGTTTGGTTTTGGTGAGCCCATGGCATCCGAGCTGTCTCATGGACGCACGGTGCCGTCCTTGCGGGTCTCTCCACGGTGCTGCCCCGGGTCCGGTGAGGGGGCAGCACCGGCCCGGGGGGGGGGGGGCAGAGGAGAACGAAAGGCCGGCAAAGAAAGGGGGTACCGACGTGTCACTGCGTCGGGCACAACAAAGGCTCCCGGCTCCCATTTGAAACTCAAAGGGACTCTCCGGAAGAGTCCGCAGAGGAGGTGCAGATTCGCCCTTACATATGTAACCCCCCCGGGTTCCCCTCAGCCCTTCCTCTGCCCCCCCCCCGCCCAGCGGTCACCGCACGCAGCTCATTCCCCCTCCCCGCTCTCCCTCCGAGGTTCTCACGATCCCTTTTGTCTCAGGAGCCCGCAGTCCACCGCTGGAAGCAGGGGCCGGAGGAAGGTCCCCCCCGGGACACCCGCGGCCTGGGGGTCCCTCGCTCCGGAGCAGAGGCCTCGGTGGGGCGGGGAGGGCTCCCGTGTCCATCCCACACCGGGGAGGCAGATGGGAGCGGAGCACCCGGGCTTCAGTATCCACACAGGTACCAAGGTGTCCATAGGAGACATGAACCATAGCACGGACTACACAGGAGGCACAGGGGGACATTCGCAGACCTGCACACAAACCCTGCTGCTTTAGTCGGGCTCCACCACAAATATGAGGCCTACACACACTCCTTTGTTTTAGAGAAATGATACATAACACAACCATTATTTATAATCAGGTATGTTCCCATCTAGAATCATGGAATCCCAGACTGGTTTGGTTTGGAAGGGATCTTAAAGTTAGTTCCAGCCCCCTGCCATGAGCAGGGACAGCTTGCACTAGATCAGATTGCTCCAAGCCCTGTCCAGCCTGGCCTTAACCACTTCCAGGGACGCGGATATCTCCATGTGTGTCTGTCCGTAGGTCCTGGTATTGCATTTTTCATGGGCAGGAAAATTAGCCAAGTCCCCCTGTATGCTCGCACACAAAGCCACGTCTTAATGGAGATTTATTCTTTTAATATCCCAAAGGAAAGGGCAATTCCCAGTTAAAGAAACGTAACTGTGTAAATTACTCATGGCAGCGGCATGTTGGAGCTGCAGGAGGAGGGGATGGGAAGGGGCAGGGAGAGCCCCAGAGCAGGGACCCCAGGAGCACCCCTGGTGCTCTAGCCAGGGCCATCTGTTCCTTACCCCTTGGTGTGAAATGTTTCTCCTCTCCCTAAAGCATTTGTTCTCACAATGTGAGGTCCTTTTGATCTCAGAAGAGGACATTCTATTAAATAATAATAATAATAATACCAGGAAGATTTCCTTACTTTCAACTCCACTTTGCTGGCTGCTATTAACTCTGCTCCTGGAGCCCATTCACACCGAGGTGTGAAGCGTTCCTGGGGTGCCTGTCTGGGGGCAAACCCATCCCCTCTGTGACCGACTGTGGTCAGGCTGTGCTATTGCTGGTCCCTTTGATGCCCTGAATCGGAGAAGAGGGGATGAAGCCTTCTGAGTTTCACCCAGAAAAACGGGGCCACCCCTTTCCCAGCTCTCAGCAAACCCGGAGCGGGAGGAGGTCAGACGTTTTCATCACAACACGAGCAAGTCAGAACTGAAACAAGAGCCTGATCCATCTTCTGTGAATGGCACCACGGCTTCAAGGTGCCCACGCACCTGCTTCATTACCATTGCTGAGGGAGCTGATACACCCTAAATCAGGTAAAGCCTGCTGAGTTTTCTCAACATTTGGACGTGAAAACATTTTTAGGTGTCACAAGAGTCGGCGGTGAATCAGGCAAGAGACCTGCAGCCGCTCTCACACCCTGATGGGGTGGTGGAGATTGGCACCAACACCCTTTCCTCATCCCGGGAACCTTCCCCGGTGCCAGCAGCATGGTTGGGCTAGATCCTGGGAGTGGGGCGTAGATGTGGTTATTTGGATTGTAGATATTTAAAGACAATGAATTTCACTTGTATTTGTATCAAATGTACAGCATATTTAGGTTTGGGGATTGATGCTGGTCACCTGTGTTTAAGTCTGCAGTTTTGTGTCTGACCCCAGCTCCTGAAAGGGTCACCCTAAGGTGCTGTCCCCTTGTTCACCCTCTGCCCCTGAGCACTTGGCTTCCGCCAACACAGATATTTCATCACCGATCAGCTTCAGGGCTGCTTTGGCCTCTCAGGTGAAATGAGGCCTGGGCCAAAGGGCTGCGGTGGAAGGAACAATTGCAGAAGTGAGTGTACAGAATGTTTCCTTGCTCTTCAGAGGCCTCACCTATCCTTTCAGTTTACATTGCTCTGACAGCTCCATTTCAACCCCAGCCTTCACATGGACTCATTCAATATTTACTCAGGCTGATGGGTTTGCTCAGAACTTGCCTCCATCAGCCTTGCTCTGTCAGGTTCCCTTCCCCTCGGGCCCAGGTTCACACAAAGTTCAGCCTGGAATGAATTCACCCCAAGATGGGCCCAGCTTGGCCCGAGGACTAGTGCTGGGGTCAAGCCTGGGTCCCTGCACCCCAGCCAGCCCTGGTGCCGGCAGCTCTCAGCACTCCTGGCTTGAACAATTATCTGGGGTTAAAAATGAGAAAGCTTTGGGCCAGGGAGGATGCAAGGAAAGGCAGGAGCTGCTTTTCAGCACGGAGAGCAGGGGTCAGTCTGCTGGGAGGGTGGATAGCCCATGGGTGGTTCCTCTGCCCCAGGTGTGACAAGGGACAGCTCTACAACCTCAGTACAACCATGAAAACTGCACCAAGGGGGAAAAGGGGTAGAGAAATATACATACACACAAACACACCCACCTAAATGTGTATAAAAAGAAATAGATATATAGCATTAAATGTACAAATGCATAATGAATATAAAAAGTATTTATAGAAAGCATAAAATGGACATATATATTATAGAAATCTGTATTTTTTGTATGCAAATATATATCCGACACAAGGGATTAAAACCTAAGATAAGTGAAATTAAGACTGATTTCTTTCTACCTAAAACCATTACAGGGAAGTTGGCTTTAGGTAACAACGAGCAGAAATCTGCCCCGGCAGCAATAACCAAAGTCTTTCCTGCGAGGCTTTTATCAGAGGAGCAAATCCAAATTTGACGCAAAGCAGAAATACGGCAAACGGGATTATTCCAAAGCGCGTTCCCGTGGGACGGGAAGCAGACAGAACCACGAGGCAAATCCAAAGCGGCTCCAGAGGAGAGCACAGCGGGGTCGGTGAGGTGCGGAAGGGAACATGGGATGGCTGGGAACGGTCTCAGACCTGGGATGTCCCGTGGGTGCGGTGGGAGCCGGATCTGCCCCTCTCCGGGTGCCGGATCTCTGGTAAAGGCAGGGATCCTTTGCTGGGGGCTTGGCATAAAGCCTGGGCGAGTTCCCAAAGGGTTTGGGGTGGGAGCAGGGGGTAGGAGCTGGTAGCCAAGAGCTAGGAGTTGCCAGGGAGCACAGGGCGTTCCTGAGAGCAAGCAGGCTGAGGTCTGAGCTATGAGGGTACAGCCCTTTCCGTCGGGATCGTGGCACCATGCGGGGGGTACCTCCCGAAACCTCATCCGAGGAGGGTGAGCTCCCTTTCAGTGGCCATAAAGATAATCAGGGGAGATTTAGCGGGTCTGTTCACGGCCATTCAACTCCTGCGGTTTTCACAGTCGCTGTGGGTTAAACAGCCCAGGGAGGTGGGAAAACACAAGCTTTGTATGGGGGGAAACACAAAAAGAAGCGGGTGGAGGTTTGGGAATCCCACACGATTCCCATAGGCTTCCCAATCATTATCCCATTCCTGGTCCCGGCCTCGCCACCTTTTCGCGAGCAGCCCCGGGAAAAGAGCATCTTAGGGAGCGAGGTGCAGCTGCCTTCCAAAACCCGTAAAAGAGCAATTTCTGCACTAAACCCAAAGTCTTTCGAACATTTTGCTAGCAGTTCAACGAGTCCCTTATTCTTGCCAAGCTACAAGAGCAAAGCCACCAAGGAAACACCTTTCCCTAAGAATTCCCGTCATTTAGACGAGGAGTTCCCCTCAAATGCCCATCTCTTAACTCCGGCATTAACGCCGCTCGGGTGTCTCAGATGGAGGCACCGACCCAGGAGTCTGTCAGAGCAAAGGACAGGAGGAAAGTGCCTTTTAACGGCACTTTTAGGGGGTTTCCTCCGGAAGGATTCGCGAGGGGTCACGTTCAACCACCGCCGGTGCTCAGCGCTTCCCGGCTCAGCCGAGGCTGCTCCCCGCTCGGCATCACCGTCCCCGCGTCCTTGGCAGCTTCCCCCGGGAAATGGTTTCCTTGAGCTCATTGCCTTCCAAGTTCTATTGCCCACCCGCTCTCCCCTTTCAGGTATCTCGGGTATTGCCCTTGAGCCGAATGGCAAAGAATAAAACTATTTTGGTGCATTAAACATTGCCCTAAATAATCGCGGCGGCACACTTGTCTCCCAGAATTACCTCTGGAGGGGATTTTGTAAAGCGAAAGCAGTTAATAAACATCATTCTCTGCTTCCCCTTTGTCCGTTTGCTCTGTGAGAGGCTTCCTTTCCTTTCCTTTCCTTTCCTTTCCTTTCCTTTCCTTTCCTTTCCTTTCCTTTCCTTTCCTTTCCTTTCCTT
>JASSUY010024345.1:16870-33969 GCA_032466535.1 Forpus xanthops | reverse complement strand
CAACCTGTGGGAGTTGCATTCTTTTGATTCTCCTTCCCATTTCCCCGGGACTGGGGAAGAAAGAGGGGGGGAGTGAGCAGAACTGTTTGAGGGGCCTCAAACCACGACAGGGGCCTTAGCATTTAAAGCTTACAGTGGTCTAAATTCTCTTCCTTAAGAACTGTGATAAAGTTTTTCTTTAGATCCAAAATCCATTTCCTTCCATTCCTTGTTGATTTTATTTGCTGTATTGATCTCATTGTCAACAGTGTTACCTGGAAATGAGCTACAGTTTAGTAGACTCTGTTGGCTTTGTTGTTGGGTTGGCCTAATAATTTTTTAAGTAGATGTAGTTAAACACTGATACTCATAAAAGGTTGAGTGTGACTTCATCAGCTGGTTTTCTTGAGACTGGCTATTACTGTGTATTATTTTTAATGTCCAGAAGATGAACTTAAAGGATAAAGTGTGTGTGTGTGTGTGTGTGTGTATGTTTAGTGGAAGATTCTCTTGAGAGGCAAACATTTCCAAAATAAAAGGATTGATCTTGTCAGTTAGGATCAAGGCTGTCACTGTATGAAAACTTTATATACGTAAAAGTAAAGGACACTTCTGCTCCAGCCATTCTGTTCTCTGTGATATGATTTGGATGACTAAAATGAGAACTATTCTGGGGTGTGTATGGGGGTATCTGTATACATGGGAAATGGGAGTGTGCTCTGATGGCTAATAGGGGCAAAGGCATTTCTCTGTTGGAAATTTAAGTTAATTGTTGGATTACCATTGTAAAAAAAATAAGTAATCATTAATAATTGTAGATGATGGTAGTATAATTTGACAGTTCAAGTATGCTTGCTAAAGCAACACTCCCAGTTCCTATTTCTACATTTGTTGCAGTTGGGAGATCTGAAGATATGAAATCCCTAGATGTCATGGCATGTTGCTGTATCAGCCAAGAGAAACTAATCCTAATTTGCCTAGGGTTAAATGGGAGGGGCAGACTTTTAATTACGTGGAGGTTGATAATCTCTAGTTCTGAAAAAACAACTTTGCAGTCTTTACTTGAGGAAAGCTCTAGTTTTGGCTGGTGCTTGCCTGGGTGTGCTGAGCATAGCTTGCCTGGCTACTGAAGCCAGTCTTAATAGTTAGAATAAGAAATTGTGTCTGAATCACTTGTTTTGTCCTATGTAAAATGTAGTTATTTACTTTATTCTGCATTTTAAGGTCATACAAAGAATGACCAATTTAAAGGTCATTCAGATAATTGTTTTTCTTTCTGGAATTTCATTGCCATGGTACATTTTTCAAATTGCTTTATTTCATGTTTGGGCATGACTTAAATTTTTTCCTTGTATCGCAGGAAGTAGGAAACCTGAAAAACCTGCTTTGTCTGGATGTTTCTGAAAACAAATTGGAATGCCTTCCTGAAGAAATTAGTGGTCTGAGCTCTTTAACAGACTTGCTTGTTTCTCAAAATTTACTTCAGGTCTTACCTGATGGCATTGGTAAGTACAAGGTGCATGCTATCACACAGAACCATTTAATCCACTCTAAATTGGAAGTCATTTGTTTCCAAGTCTTTTGAAGTCCTTTTGTGCAAAAGATGAGCTTGCCTCAGCATTTTTTCTTTCTTTTTTTTTGCTTAGTTTGAAATGAGTAGCTCTATTCATTTCACATTTAATTGTCTGCATAATGACTACCTTACAATCTTTTTCTGGTCTTTACTTGGTACCTACATGAACAAAATGAAAGTTATTGTGTCCTCTCTCTTCCTACCGTGTTCATGTCACCATCATAACATTGTAAAATTCTAGATTGCAACATGCTGTACATCTTGCTAAGACTGACTGACAGTATCACTACAAAAAAATATGTCCTTTTTAGTGGGGATGTGTAATTATCTTCAGTTGCACATGATTAATCCTATACTGAACCCAGTGGAAGACTTTTCCAGCTTCAACCCATTTCACCTCACCCTTGAGGGGGGATCCAAACTGCAACCTTTCTCTGTCTGACCCCTTAAAAGAGATGTAAGAACTTAAGAGTGTCTTTTGAAGCATTACCAGAGCCTTTTTTAAGATAAATGTTTTAACCCTGCAGTAGCTGTGACAAGTAGTCAGCAAAGGATTGTTTCTCTACTACTCATTACCTTTTCCTGTAGAGTTTTATGTTGCAGGAGTCTGCCTTCTTCAGGGAGGACTTGTGAATGTGATTTAACTGGGACTGTGGAAAAGAATAGACAAACATTCCCCTTCCCTCTGTGTGCTATATAAGCCTAAGAAAAGCAAAATATTTTTCTAGACGTTAAACCTGGGGGAGTGGGGTGACTCCTATGGGTCCTGCAGTTGGCTCGCATGTGTTTGGTAGAGAGTTGTAGCAGCCCTTTCTGATGATCTGAGCTGGCCAGTACAGTTGTTCATAAGAAATTGAATTGTATCTATCTCCTGAAAGGCTGCAGTATGATTTTACAGGTGTGGCCTAATAAGTGCTGGGCAGATGTGATAGAGTAACTTCCATTGATCTGCTGCCCATAGTTCTCCTGATGTGGTCCAGCCAGTGTTTACTTATTTCTGGTGAGAGCTCACTACTAGTTCATATTCAGTCTGGTGCCCAACATAGTCCCTAGTCCTTTCCAGCAGGGCTCTTGTGCAGCTTGTGTCTTCTCAGCCTGTACCCAGTGCAAAGATCTATTCTGCTCAGGTTTCTTGCTGAACTTCAGGTTTCTGTTTAGGTTGCTGTCTTTCTGTGTGTCAGCTGCCTCTTCATGATTTGACATCAGCAAATTTGATGCGCCAACCTATTAGGCTATTTTGTACCATGTAGGGATGGGCAGGGAGGTGTCAGCACTTGGTGGCGTCTCTTGAATTCTGTGTTTGGGTTCTGCTTGGGGCAGCTGTGCTTTGTAGTAAAGACCATTTTGGTACAAAGGAGCAGAACAATGCAAGCTTTCTGCTCTGAAATAGTATTGTGTCCTTCCTGGGGAGAAGGCCTTCAAAGAAGTTTGATTTCTAGTCCAAAAAATAAACTTGGATTTCATGTCTGACTAATTGGGTTCAGTATTAGGATAAGAAGACCTTGATCCTGCTTGGATTTGGGCTGTCACTTTGGTTCCATTTGGCTACTTTGGATGAGTACATGTAGGTGGTCTCTGAATACTTCTTTATTAATTAACATTGTATAATTGATAATGATAGCTTTCTCCTATTTATAGGCCTTTGGGTAGATACCTCCTTGAAATTTGCATGGGCTGTCATTCAGATTGCAACTTTAATGCAATTCAATATGCTTACATATTGGATAAGAATATTAATATTAAATACTAATTCAGCGATGGTAGATACTTGCAGAAATAGTTCAAGCACCAAATCAAGCAGTGCTTGATTATTTTTTTTTAACCTGAAAAAAAAAAATTATGTTAGAGGATTTCTAAAAGCTTTGCAGCAGTAAAATTCTCTGCAATTCAAGTAGGTATCAGAGGTTACTGAACTAAACAAATGTATTTTTAATCTACAGGAAAATTGAAGAGGCTCTCCATTCTGAAGGTTGATCAGAACAAACTTATTCAACTGACAGATTCAATTGGGGAATGTGAAAGCCTTACTGAACTGGTTCTAACAGAAAACCAGCTGCAGGTAAGCACGTTCATGGCTGCTCAAATGGCTGGCAGTAATAGGACTTGCTGCTAAGTGCTGAATCACTTTGCTTGTAAGATTAGTTACCCTTGCTTCTACTAAGTTGAAAGTTTCCTATGAATGCATCTTATTTCTTACCTGTTAAATGAATGCTGAAGATCAGGTTGTATGTAGTAACAATCTGTCTTTCCAAAGGCTTAAGCAATTACATATTCACTCTTGAATCTTTCATGGCCAGTAACGGAATTGAAGCATGTGGAAAGCAAGTATCACTTACTTTGCTGTGTTTGTAATGCTGAGTTTGTGCTGTGTGGTGATGGTGCCAATATTTGCTGTGTGTTATCTGGATCACACTTGCTGGAACTGAATAGAAGCCCCTGTTACTGTAGAGCTGCTATTGTACTGCTCCTTGCTCTGCTGATCTCCAGCCAGGTATTCAACATGATACATGGTCAACTAAAATAAAATCTCAGGCTTCCTTCTATCAAGTGTTTCCTTCCATTATTTTGAAACTCCTTTCACATGACGATTACACTTGGAGAGTAGAACTGTTTATAAAGGTCTAGGTTTGAGCATCTCTTAAGTTAGGTTGGTGCTTGCTTGAGTTAGGAGCTTAAGCCTATTGGAAAGATGCCTCTCTGGAGGTCAATTCATAGCACCTAAGTTGGAAGCTTGCCTATCAATTAGCTGTTTAGCCTAAAGTTAGGTAATATGGGAATTCTGCATACATGCATCTGTCATCTCAGTGCAGCTAACTAACTCATCAGTGGATTCGTATTAGAAACCGATGTTCCTGGGCATTTCTTCTGTAAGATAAATCCTTGGATATCCTTTGGAAGGCCTGGTAGTAACAAGGGTTAACAACATTCCAGTTTTGAAAATGGATTGGTCTATTCCTTTTTTGAATGAGAAAAGTTTTCTTCTGACCCTGAATTTGTAAATTCTGTTTGCATATTTTTTATGTTTTTTTTTTTTTGCAGTCATTGCCGAAAAGCATTGGAAAACTAAAGAAGCTGAACAATTTGAATGCCGATAGAAACAAATTAACCTCTTTACCCAAAGAGGTAAGTTTTTTCTTCAGTTCACTCTCACAGATGTGATTATACAACGGAAAACTCATTATTTCAAATGCCTACTGGACGCAGCAGGCAGCTTGGATCCACTGTGTATTCCTTTCAGGCCAATCACAAGCACAAACTTGTCCATTAGATCTGAACAGCATAAATCCCACCAGCAGCTGTGGTGATTTGGTGGCTTGGAGGTGCAAGATGACCTTGCAGTTGAACAAAAAGGCTTGGATCTCATTAGTTTGTAACTACTAATTCCCAGTGCGGGTGTCAGGTCCAGCACTATTTGAAGACTCTGGGAGTTGAGGTAGAGTAGAATGCATATAAACACCAATATGCCTTTTCTGCATGTAGTATAAAAATATTGCTGGAGTCTTCTTCACTTCACTCTTGTGAGTAAAGGGAAGGTTTCATCTTCTGAAAAATTATTCAGAGGCTGTTTTGACACTCTCTTCGGATTTGGAGATGTCTGGACTACTTTTGCTTTTAAATATGAGGACCTGACATAACCACTGATGCCTCAAATCTTATAGCTGTGATTGCTAGGACTTCTTGCCTATCACAGCAATATATGGAATGAAAAGAGGCTATAATTTCTGTTATGAAACTGAATATAATGAAAGCCTTACAAGTTTAATTCAGCAGTAAATCACAGAATAGTTTGGGTTGGAAGGAATGTTAAAGATCATAGGGGAAGCAGCATCCTGTGATTGGACTGCAAGATGGTTCTGATTGCACTACTGTTTCTCTGTAATTTTTGTCCAAGTAGTTCTGCCCCTTAATTTTGCTATCTGTTTCTAACATGTGGCTTTGAGGTCCACCTTTTCCAGTCACTTCAAGAGCAGGAAGGGTACGTACTCCAATGGCAGACAATAGATGGGAATTGAGAAAAGTGTCAGCTCTGGCTAGTGATTACACAATTCTGCTCAGACCCACTTACTTACTGAGCTTGAACAGCTTGAGAAGGAGGTGTGAGGAGGAAGCAAAGTGGCTGGAAACCAGGAGATGAGGGAGAGATGCTAGTCTAAAGAGGAGGGTTCGAGCAGGGGCAGAGAATGCTGCTGTGGCATGAGCAGCAACTATTCCAATGACCCAGTTCTGAGCTGTGTCAGGTCAGTCACCTAATTAGGGCTCCGCAATAGCCCTTCTTGCTCCTTTTACAGATTGGCTTGTAAAGAAACATTTGATAAGATTGTAGGAGTGAAGAGAAGATGTAAGTACTGCAGCTCCTCCAGTAGATCTGTGTCTCCTCTGCAGAGTTGCTGCTACTTCTGAGCAGAAAATTGCAGAGGGCATACCCAGATGGGTTGTATAGATGCTAGCCAGAAGCAGGACCTTGGGGAAACTGTGTTTCTGGGTTGGGATGTGATAACAATTTTGATCTTGTGGTCATTCAGCAGAAAACTTTCCATGTCTTTACAAAGAGCTAAATTTAATACATTACATAGGTGTCCTAAACTATCTGTACTTGAGACTCATACAATTTTGAGTCTAGTCCACTTTTAAGCAGAATCACTCTGAGCTTATTATAGCGTGTAAGGTTTTACTGATACTCTTTATTTCCAGATTGACCATTTCTAGCTTATGTAGTATATAGGCACTTTTTCTAAGTTAATGACATTCATGGTATTGGAGGCGGTGCGTGTAGGTGAACAGCGTGGCTTGGAAGGATCAGGATCAGCAGCAGGTGAGAGGAAGTGATTTGGTTTCAGAAGAAGGTAAAGCAGCGTGATTATGGAGTGTATGGTGCAGAACAGTAAAGGGATTCATGCTAACAAAAACCTGGAGACTTGGAACTGGAAATGGCTTTCAGAGATGGAAAGCATTCCCCAGTTGGTGAAGGCACTGGGGAAATTGAAGAGGGAAGTAAAGAACAAGAATGGGTGTGGACAACATTAGTACACAGGAGAGAGAGAGAAAGAGAAGGGAACACCTGCACAAGGGATAAAGTCAGGAATGAGTCTGTATTTGGAGAAGGACGATTATTAGGAAATGGAAGGGTGGGATCTAGAATGAGGTGAGCTGGGAGTTGTAGGGAGTCCAGGAAATAAAGATGGGAGAAGGTGGTGCCCAGGGAGCTTGGCAGAGAAATTGAGGAAGCAGATCTTGGCATCCACTTCTTTGGAATAGGGTGTTTTTTCTTCCTGCAAATGTCTCCAAACCTGTGTATCTTTCTCATTAGAGCAAACATTCGAGATGATGTTTAATGTAAGATTTCCAGGATGAGTCATTAAACTATGTTTTGCTCTGTGGATTTTTTAAATTCTTTTGGTTTTTAGTCTTAAAAGAAGTCAGTCCCCCTTTAACTGAAGGGTCATTTCCACCCTCTAGATCAGTGGATTTGAATTCCAAGATGGTAATGGTAACAAATGGAAAGCATAAACAACTGATGGAATGGTTTGTCTCAAAAATACTGTTAATATGCACGAATTGCAGAAGCTACTGTCTAACTAATGAGACTTTTCAGTTTCATTTTTTCAAGTTTCAGTTTCAATTCCTTGTGCTTAGGCTGTGCCAGAAACCACTTTTCCCTTGAAGTCTCTAGATTGCCTTCTAACAGTGCTGAAATGCTAGTTTCAAAAGCACAAAGAAAACTATTGCTCTCTGCTCATCTTTCATCTGTTCCTGGAGCTGCATTTTCATTGTGTAGTATTTTGCTTAACCATTAGCTTTTTGAAGTGAACATAAACATTTCTGTAGTACAAATTTTCTGGTTGAAATTCAGAAGAATTCAGTGAAGAGTCACATTCCATAGTTCTAGAAGACAAATATTCTGCATAAACAGAGAACACAGCTATAAAGAGTACTGTTTGCGGTTACACAAATCATCTGCAAGAGCAGCTTTGGGGTGCTGATAATGACGGAAACCTGAATTCTGAGCTTCCCTTTGAATGGCTGGGAGGAACTATTTGGTGTCTCGGCAAAATGGCATTTTCCTTCTCATCATTACTGACTTGGAGAAAAGAATAATACAAAATGCATTCATAAAGCACTGGAGGAAAAATGAAAGATGTGTCACTGTTCTTCTATCTGGAGGGTTCTGCTTGACATTGAGAAAGCATGCATCTTTTCCATTTGTTTTCATCTCAAACTGACTAATAAGTATTTAAAGCCAGGCTCAAGTTTCTGACAGCAGTCATTTTCAGCACAGTCTGCTGTGTGTTGCCCAAGATGTCTCCTGAGATAATATGGCAAAGATAAAGGTCTCAAACCTGCACGCATCAATTAGGATTTCTACACTGGCTTGCCCTTCACAGAGAGAGATGCAGGAGTATGCAATGCAGATATTCTTGCTTGGAATGTTCACCTTCTTTTTCCTCTATATTTTCCTCTTTCTCTTCTTTCTTTGCCTTACAGAGTACTAGAATAACTGTGCATTTGTGGCCTTCATAGAATCAGAATAGTTAGGGTTGGAAAGGACCTTAAGATCATCTAGTTCCAACCCCCTGCCAGGGGCATGGACACCTCCCACTAAACCATGCCACCCAAGGCTGTGTCCAGCCCACCCTTGAACACCATCAGCCATGGAACATTCACAACTTCCCTGGGCCTCACCACCCTTACAGTAAAGAAGTTCTTCCTCAGATCCAATCTAAACTTCCCCTGTTTAAGTTTGAACCCATTACTCCTTGTCCTATCATTACACTCCCTCATGAAGAATCCCTCCACAGCATCCCTATAGGCCCTCTTCAGATATTGGAAGGCCGCTATGAGATCTCCATGCAGCCTTCTCTTTTCCAGGATGAACAGCCACAACTCTCTCATCCTATCTTCATAGGGGAGGTGCTGTAGTCCCCTGGTCATCCTCGTGGCCCTCCTCTGCACTTGTTCCAACAGTTCCATGTCCTTTTTATGTTGAGCACATCAGAACTGCACACAATACTCCAAGTGAAATCTTACAAGAGCAGAGTAGAGGGACAGGATCTCTCCCTCATTCTGCTGGTCACACTCCTTTTGATGCAGCCCAGGAGTTGGCTCTCTGGGCAGCAAGAGCACACTGCCAGCTCATGTCCATTTTCTCATCCACCAGTACCCCAAGTCCTTCTCCTCAGGGCTGCTCTGAATCTCACCTCTGCTCAACCTGGAGCTGTGCTTGGGATTGCTTCAACCCAGGTGTAGGACCTTGCACTTATCATGGTTAAACTTCATCAGGTTGGCATCAGCCCACCTCACAAGTATGTCAAGGTCCCTCTGGGCGGCATTCCTTCTCTCCAGTGTATCAACTGAATCACACAACTTGGTGTCATCGGCAAACTTGCTGAGGGAGCACTTAATCCCACTGTCTATGTCACTGACAAAGATGTTGAACAAGACTGGTTCCAACACTGATCCCTGGGGGACACCACTCATTACTGGTCTCCAGCTGGACATTGAGCCGTTGAGCACAACTCTTTGCATGCAACCAGCCAGCCAGTTCTTTGTCCAGCGAGTGGTCCACCTATCAAATTGATGTCTCTTCAACTTCATCCTTACATGAGATTGGTGTGGGACAGGCCTTTGCTGGTTTCTTTTAGGGGAACAACGACACAAAGTCTGTTAATGTGTATAGGAAAAATGGAACTCTCACTAGGGAGAAGAGTAGCTGTATCCAGCATATCTATCTACCTGCTGGTGGCTGTCCTTACCTCCAGAATAATTCCTGTAGCACAGAGAGCTTTATAGATAGGATGGCAGAAATTATATGCCTGCTTTACTATAACCTAATGGATAATCTATGCAGTGTAGCTTTTTTTGTGGTGTTGCAGGGTGGTTTTGGTGGCTTGGGTTTTTCTTTTTATTTGATTTTTTTTTTTGTTGTTTTGTTTTGTTGTGGTGGGTGTGGGTGTTTTGTTGTTTTTTCTTTGGGTTTTGATTGTTTTGATTTTTTCTTTTGTTAACAATTTACTAGGATTGGACTTCAGGTCAACCTGTCAAACCATTGCATTGCTGGGGTGTTTCACTGCATACTTGCAGAAACAGTATCTACCTTCTCATGTGTATTTTCTTGAATTGGGATTATTGAGGAGTTTCTATGCAAATATGCCTTCAGAGTTTCTTGGTTCAAAGGTTCTTCTGTATCTGGTGTGATATATAAGGTAAAACATGGAACAGCAGAATGTATGACTGAGACCTGCATCACAGATTTCATCTTCAAAAACTCACATCTTAGTCCTTCTCTCACTGATCAGAGTGGTGAAACAGACTTCAGCAAGAATGGAGAATGTCTAAACCTGTTCATAGTTCCAAATGTTTTTCCCTCTAAACTTGAAAGACCTGCCTGGTGACTCTTTGGTATTGAAATCCCACCCTGCCACTGGAACGCTGGTGAAACTGGTGTGTTGATTTTGGCTCTTGCATAAATAACCTTCTTGGAATGTTTTCCAGTTCATGTGCTTTTGTTAATGAGTCACTACAACCTGCAGAGGTCTGGTAATGAGTCCTTCCTGGCTCTGAGGTATATTGTGAGAACTATACTACAGTAGGTAAAACGGCAGGGATTTTTTGGCAATAACTGTGGGTTTTGCAATCTATTTATATTTTTTTAAACAAGTTGGGGCTAATTTATTTTTTCTAGTTTTAAGTTCCGAAGTATTGTCCCTTCCCTCATTTGTGTAAATGTATGTGTGTGTCTTAAAGGGAAAAAAAGCACTAAGGAAGAATGCAGGGAAACTTGTCTTGAGTCAGAAGGCATAGAAATTTTCTTGCTTTGCTCCTCCCATACTATTCACCCGTGTCACAGGGGGTGTTAAAGTGAGTTTGCCAAAGATTTTCCTAGCCAATTTAAAGATAATAATAAATTAATAATAGTTACTAATAGTAAATTGGGAATTTTCTTCCACCTCTAAATGTATTCTGTACTTGTAATTAAAGTATTAGTGGGACCAAGAAAAAATCTGAGTTTATTTACTTTGAATCCAAACAAAATTTTGGTTCTGATGCTCTGGAAAAGATTTTACATGATAGGAACTGTATTTAAATTCCCAGTTATATTTATCAGTGTTGGATAAACCCAGTGAGAGTTTCGTGTGCTGACAGTTGTATTGAGAGCTGAATCAAATAGAGATCACTGCACTTTAACTAGTCACATGCTAAAGAATAATCTTTATAGTAGTTGTCATAATGTCTTTTTTTATTATTGTTTTTTTGCATTGTGAAAGATGCCAACTGGTAAAGGACAGCTGATTCATAGTTCTTGAGCAGTTAACAGATGCAGAAATCAAAAGATGATATTCAACTAACATTGGCTTCAGAGCAATAACAGTGTAAGGATACGTAATCAGTAAAATTTTGTCTGTGGTGATGAATGACTGTAACTGACGACTGGGCTTGAGAAGGAGCAAATGGGAGTTTTTAGGAAGGATCTAAACAGGAAGAGAGGGATGAATCTGCACACTTGGGCTTACCTCCAGAAAGCTGCAAAGGTGTTGTTAGCAGGAAAAATCAAATGGCAACCACAAGGTTATTGTAACAGAGAAGTGGAATAAAAGTCAGGCGATCAAAACCAGACAGCTGATGCAGGTGTCAAAACAATTGTCTATCTGCATTTAGGGCGTCATCAGACACATCAGCAGTGATGTGATAAAAATTGCAGTTCTGGATGACTGTGAAAGATGGACTGGCAGTGGGTATGTGGATGTCAAAAAGCAGGAGGCTGAAGTGATGAATGTTCATGATCAGAATGTAGAAAGGAGTTTTATCAGCCAAGCTGACATCCTCACTATGTATTCCCAAGTCTTACTGCTTCTCCAGAACAGAAAGCTGTTAGAAAGATGTGCCTCAGACTGAGATAGGAGAGTCAAAAAATCCTCCACAGGGATAGAATTTTGTGTAGAACTGAGAGGGGGCCTAGTGACACCCATCCTCTGAAGCAAGTCCATCTGAATCCAAATGAACAGTTTTGTTCAGACTTAACAGTGCTGTAAAATCAGTGATCCCCCCATCAGCTCTTCATAGTAGCGATCCTTTTCTGCCTGACTGATGAGTGGGTTTTGGTTTTGTGGTTTATCTAGCCTGACTGATCTTTGGAAGTGATGTGATGAGGCAAGTGAATAACCCTTACATTAAAATTGCTAGAATGAAATAAATCTCAGGACTGTGACTTAAACATGCACAACTCGTTTGAGAACTCTTCCTGATGTCTAACTTACTACAAGAGAACAGGAGGACTTTTTTAAGCCTCCAGTCTTTGGAGTGGTTGCTCATGTGCCTGGAACTAAGCACATGCTTGTCCCTGTTAACTGAAGTCTGTGCTCAAGATGAACTCTGTGCTTAACTGTTAAATGAGCCTGTGATCTTGACCATGTACTTGATGCCTATGCACTGGTTTCGCAAAATGTGTTGTAAGCATGTGATCAGACCCCTGAAAAGCATGACTGTGTGTCAGTTAATGACCCTCAGCCAAACCAGTGGCGTTCTGATACTGTATTACTTCATGGTGATCACAATGACGTTTTCCTTTCAGCATGCCATTCAATGTGTGCACTTTGCCTCAGTGGTACCGCTTCATGTTTAGGTTGTCAGATGTTGGACCTGATGTCTTTTTGTACTGCTGAATAGGTGCCATCTTTTTCAAAGTGACAAAGATTGTATCTTTTATTTTGACTGTCAGCTCGTCTTTTTTCTCTGTGATATCTCACCCGATGCTGCTTTTTAGGTGCTGCCTGCATTTCTAAAAAGTTTCACTAAAAATATTTCAGTATCCATCTGTTATCTCCCCCTGCCACCCTGTTTTTTTCAAAAAGGTCTTCACTACCCCCGAATGATACCAAACCTTTGAACAATTGCCTATTGACTGATAAAGCAGAGTTAAAATAACTGAAGTTAAAATAACTTTGGAGTTCTAACCCTCTTTGGCAGTAGAAGAATGTACGTTTTGTCTCCATTTGTTGACATGCTCTTGTCCAGTATGGGAAAAAAAGAAATATAAATTGAATATCTCTTATATTTTCTTAATTGTTAGCCGCTTGGAAAATTATGGGTCAGGTAAATTGATAACCCTGTAAGTATTACTCAGTCCATGGTTCTACCGTTACCTTTCATTGAAATGCTTTAAATGCATGATGACTCAGGCCGGCTGGTTCCACTGCTGCATTTTTCCATTGTCAAGAGTACAGAAGTTTGGGTCTCATCAGGGCTGCATGGCTTTACTTTGTTCTGCTAAACTGTTTGGATCTCCATGCTCCAAGACTGAATAACGCAAACTTCATTCATGGAAAATTGAACACTGTATGCAGTTAGGGCATCACTTGCTAGCTCATCAACATTCACTAATTTATCTCTTGCTTTTCACAACTCCTCATGTTAGATACACCAGTAAGACTCTGTGTGTGTGTGTGTGTGTGTGTGTGTGTGTATTATTATTTTCTATATGGCATTATGTTCTGTGAATGTGTCAAAGCACCTAATCTAAGAATCAATACATGCTTTAAAGTGAAGAGCAGAATTGTTTCCTCACAATTTGAATGCTGTTTTTTGGGGGCTTTGATTCATGAGCTAAAATGTCTGACAAGGTTGTAGCTCCTATCATACCCACAGGCCTGGGAAAGCTGATACTCTTGTGGAATAGCTGCATCTTAAGAGTGCAGTGATTTAAGGGAAAGCATCCCAGATTTTGTTTTGTCAAGAGAATATTGTGCTGTAACTTTGTGCTGTAAATAGCTTGTGAATCAGAAGCCTTGATTGGGGACTGATTGCTGCTTTCTGCTATTAAAATGTATTTATGATACAAGGGAAGGCAAGTTGGGTATAAATGCTCCATTAGATTTTGGTTTAATTTTCTAAGTCATAGTTGCAGCCTTTAAAAAATGGCTTTTTTCCTGGGTAGATATTAAATCAACTAGATTTTTGCTTTGACTAGTAGGAAAGCTTTTGTGGTATTTGTAATTTCAAACTTGGGTTTGGACTGAACTGTGGGTTTTGTAGATAGAAGTGACAGTTAAGTAGAACACGTAAATAATTTCAATTCAGATTTGAAGACTCCTGACCAAGATGTAGTGACATGTTGGCTATATTGTGACAGAACTTTCTTACATGTTTGACTGCAGAAGTCATCTAATGTTTGATCTAAGATCTTTCAGTAGGTTTGCTGTCTATAGTTAGGTTTTAAGTCTGCTTAACTTGCAAACTTCAAAAGGCATTGGGATGTTTTGCCTCTAATACTTGGAGTAAGAGAAGAAACATAGTTTCATTTTCCTTCTCATGGTGAGTTTTGGAACTGGCAAACAAACAGCAGTGCTTTTTGAAGTTGCATATGATAAGCAAAGAAAGGTAAGTTTCCTTCGTGAATAAGAGCAAAGTTACTTAAAGCAGCTTTCAAGTTGCTAAAACTAATGATCTTGGTGTTTATAGGAGTAGTATTGCTATCTGGAACAAAAAGTGGAATGTTGCTTGTTTTTAATCAAATGTAGATGGTTTATTTTTCTGAAAACTTATACTTCTGGCGCAAAATATAGGTATTTTGAGGATAAAACTGAAACTCCTTTTTACACCATTGCTTGGGAAGCTGATGCTTATCTTTGTATTAATTGGTAGAGTCAGAGGATATTAGATTAAATTTGCTGCTTCATATGGGAATCATCTTGAAATTAGATGCTTCTAATAAAACAAGGCATCAAAGATATTACTCATAAAGTCTACTTTTTGTGAACTCTTCATTACTCTGTATGGACTTTATGAATGTTGGGAGTTGATTGGTGTATTTAGCATTTGGCCCTAAAGCCCTGTAGCACTTGCTTGTATCTGAAGTTGACGAGGAGCTAGAATTAGTATGTAAACCATAAAGGTAGCAGTTGAAAGTTAAAGCTAGTATTGTTTGTGAGGGTTGACTACAAAGTGGCACCTGTGTGGTTACTGATCTCTTCCTGGTGTGGAAGGCTCTACAAGGTAGGTAGAACCTGACCTATTTGTAAAGATATACATTAGTCACAGATGTTCAAGAAACTTCCAGTAGACTTGCTTCAGGTCAGACTTATTTTAAGCTAACGCTGTTTGCAGTCTGTACCTCTGGGTGAAGTGTCTGGCAGGCATTGTCTCTCGAATGCGCTATGACATATTACGTGACCCGTACTGCATGCCTTTGTTTATACTGTCATGCTGCCACAAAACCAGACATTTCTTTCTCTTTTTTTTTTTTTTTCCCTTGTCTTCTCTAATATAGATTGGGGGGTGCTGCAGTCTTAATGTCTTTTCTGTACGTGACAACAGATTATCTCGAATTCCCTCTGAAATTTCACAAGCCACGGAACTTCATGTCCTGGATGTTGCAGGAAATAGGTAAGAGATTTTTGTATTCTCATGCTCCTTTGCTGGATTTACTTAATTCTGTCTAGCCACAAAACAGATTGCATCTAAGAATGCTGCAATAAAAAAACAGTTATGACTTTTGTGTTAGTGTTACTGTTGAAAATGTCAAAGTAGTCTTCCCCTTGGCCCAAAGTAGTATAGCGTGTTGTCGTGAGGGCATTTTCTGGATTGCTTTGACCCTGAGGAAAGAGGCAAGATTTGTGTGGTTTTGAATTAAAACTGAGAATCTAGGCCATTTGTTAGAGTTTCAGCTGAAACTACCAGCCTTAATGTTAAGCAACACTAACGCTGAGTGTCTTGTCTTAGAGCTACAGAGCAAGTAACAAATAATGCCACTCTGACCTTGTGGCTTCTCATAAATCTTAGTTGATATGCTTCACACATCAAAATGCAAAAAAAGGAGTGGATTGAAGCATAAACCAGCAAATTAGTTCATTGCTTAGTAGGAAGTTAACTGAAGGTGGAGAGGAAAAAATAAATGGCATCTCATCTGTGCAATGTAATTGTCTCATAGGCACTTACATATTTCTGTGCTGGCAATTGTTTATAAATAAGGCTTCAGAGAAGAAGCAGCTGTCTGCCTTCCAGGGTATTTTACTGCAGTAGTAAAACCTCAGCATTGTTTTATCTGTTATTCACAGCTACAGAGAATTATGGTATAAAATTAAGTTGCAGATTCTTTTTGAAAGAAGGGAGTAGTTGCAGTTTGAGTACTGCAATGTGTTTTATTAGAGACATTGTTCTCAATCCTCAATTCCAACTCAAGGTTATGTACTTAAAAGTCAACTTTGTGACCATCTATTACATCTCCTAGAGATTTCTCTGACTCTTTTCTTTTTTTGAACTAGGCTAATGTATCTTCCCATCTCACTGACTACCTTAAAGCTGAAGGCTTTGTGGTTGTCTGATAACCAGTCCCAGCCTTTGCTGACGTTTCAGACTGACACAGACCCTGAAACAGGAGAAAAGATTTTAACATGTGTATTACTTCCTCAAATTCCTTCTGAGCTTGGTTGCCAAGGTAAGTGCCTGGAGTCAGTTTTTCATTACATATAGAAGTACAACTTCTTTGTTTACTGTGTTGTCTGTTCCATAAAGCTCAAATGAGCAAAGTAACAAAGTTCTGGTTGATTTTTCACTTTCAAAGTTCTTTTAAATGATCATACTTCTTTTCAGAAGGCTTGAGAAACATGGCTGTGAGTATCATTGAAAATACAGTGACACCAGCTACAATAAATGAAATGCAGACGTGGAAGAAGAACACTTAATCATATTATTCTGAGGCTTGCCAGTAGGGCAGGTAGTGTTGTCCATGTTTATGTACATTGATTACAGACCTAGAGGGCAGAGGGTCCCAACACTGTTGGTTTATATTCAAGGATCTCCTGCTGCAAGCTCAGGAGCGATACATCCCTACTAGAAGGAAGTACTGTAGGAGGGTCAGGAGACCTCCTTGGATGGATAAGGAGCTGCTGAGGAAAATTCGAAGGAAAAAAGAGGTTTATAAAAGGTGGAAGCAAGGACAAGCAGCTTGGGAAGAATATAAGGATGTTGTGCGGGGAGCTAGAGACCAGATTAGGAAAGCTAAGGCCCATTTAGAATTGAACTTGGATAGGGATGTCAAGGATAACAGAAAGGGATTTTATAGGTACATTGCAAATAAAAGGCTAGGGACAATGTGGGCCTTCTTCATAAGCTATTGGTAGAACTGGCTACCCTGGATTTGGAGAAGGCTGAGATTCTTAATGATTTCTTTGCCTCAGTCATCACTGGAAAATGTTCTGACCATACCACCCAAGACCTGGAAGGCAGATGCTGGGACAGTGAGAATGAAGACCCTGGGCCCACTGTAGGAGAGGATCTGGTTTGAGACTATCTTAGGAACCTTAATGTATACAAGTCCATGGGACCTGATGAAATCCATCTGTGGGTCCTGAAGGAGCTGGCAGATGAAGTTGCTAAGCTACTGTCCATCATATTTGAAAAATCATGGCAGTCAGGTGAAGTTCCTGACAAACTGTAAAAAGGGAAATAAAACCCCCATTTTCAAGAAGGAAAAATGAATGAGCTGGGGAACTACAGACCAGTCAGCCTCACCTCTGTGCCTGGCAAAATCTTGGAGCAGATTCTCCTGGAAGGC